>CABFOW010001843.1:81176-97058 GCA_902141385.1 Timema californicum
TAGGCTAAACTGATGTTAAAAGTATTATCCTGTCAACTGAAGATTTATAAGATTAAAAACTATTTTTAAGGGGAGTGGGGTGGTATGAAAGTAGCTTAACTTTACTGCTTATGATATGTAGTTTATTTATGACACTAAAAGAATGATCTTGATTTTTCTCATAATTTGTAAAACATGATTAGTTTTTTTTATTTGTCATTTGGTGAATTGTCATGTTTTGCGAAAATTATCCTTGTATGAAAACATATTTACTAGCATCTTATTAATGATTTTGTTCAAGGGTGGTAACATGAACATTAACGCTAATTGAAACACCTGATTATTGCTATCAATATTTATAGTGAAAGCAGCCTAAGACTTTTATAAAATACTTAGGCCTACCTTTTTTCTGGTCTCTGGGCTCATCAGCTCCATTTTCATCGCTGAGGGGTCGAACTCGATGTTGTGCTTCATTAGCCATGCAGCGTATTCTTCTTTTCTCCAACTCTTTGTGGGTAGTCTCTCCAACTGTAACAATATAGTTAAGGCAATAATAAATAAGTTATGTCTTTAATAAATGAATTTGTGGGTGGAGAGGGGGGTTATTAAAACTGCATCTTAAATTGAAGATAAGTGACAACATGTAAAAATATATGTATAAATATTTAATACTGTGTATTAAAAATAATCCTTGATAGCTCAGAGGTTAGAGCTTTGGCATAGTAAGGCAAAGGTTCTGGGTTTGATTCCCGTATCCAATTGTCATTTTTCAATTTTCAGAATAATTTTATAGTGTTATGATACACCTAAACTGAATGATATGGAGCATTATCCATCACAATGACTGAAGGTTCTTCAAGCGAGGGAAGCAGTTGGTCTGGTATCTGATATTTACTTATAACTACCCTTTTATATAAAAAAGATAGTATTAAGCACCTTTACCCGCCTTGTTGGCGTAGTTGGCTAACGCGCTTGTCATGTTGAAGCTCGACTGCTAAGGACGGGGAGATCGAAGTTCGAATCTTGGTCTGGTGAACTGGGGATGGTTTTTCCTAAATGGTTTTCTACTCTTCCTCCACACAAATGCGGGTTCACTTCCTCTAATTTAACCTTCCCAAGTCATAATCCATTAGAGTAATTAGTACTTAAAGCATATAAACCGAACAGGTAGTAAGACGTGCTGCTTATTATTATTATTATTATTATTATTATTATTATTATTATTATTATTAAAGGTGACCTGGCAGTCTAGGGGTAAGGTGTCGAACTTCTGTGCTGGCGGCCGGGGTTCAATCCTCGGTCCCGGCATAGATTTATCTGATTATCAAACCCTTCCTTCCCCTCTGACAAGACATCTTGTGAATGTGGGAAATGCCAGGCCTCCACCGTGGTTCGGATTCCACGTTAAATTCCACGTTAAACTGTAGGTCCTCCATTTCCTCTCACAATCACCCTACCATTACACATTAGTGTAAGTGCGTATAACCCGAATGGATAGTAAGACGCGATGCTAATAATAATAATAATAATATTATTAAGCATCTTTAAAATCTTTTTCAATATAAAAATAAGTTGTTCATTTAGTTTATTAATATTGGTTGTTCTATTTGCCATGTTGTAGGTGTCGTAAGAATTATGAGCGTGTGTACAGACTGAAAGAATGGCAGGAGGACGGTGGTGTCATGGTTATCGGCTATGATATGTTCCGCAACTTGGTCACCGCCAATACCAAGAAGCTGCGTAAAAAGGCCTTGGATATTGTAAAAAGCACTCTCTTAGACCCAGGTTGGTCCTTTGTCCATCCTTACATGACAGTGATTAGCTCAGATTTGCATTGTTTTGAACAGTTTATCACTTCACTTTATCATCTATCTTGAAGGAGGTGAGCTATATAATTTTAATAGGGATATACTTTTTTGAAAAAGATTTGAATTGCCTAGTAATATTTAGAATTTTTTTATTTTAAGTGAATTTAAGTTGGCCAAGCTGGCAGCCAGGAATCAAGGAAAAGGGAACTACAGCCAAGAAATAAATTAACTTTTTTTTCAAATTTAATAACATTTCTATCAATTCTCAAGAATAATATATTAATATTCAATATATGCATGGTCATATCACCCTTTGGTTTTACAACCTAGTTTTAAGTGTAATTATGACTCAAATGTTTATTATTTTAAAATGTAACTAATTTCTAGATGGTTGTTATAACTTCTAACACATTCTTAATTAAATTGTAACATAACTTCTAATTAATATTACCAAATCTTTTACAAATATCTTTTAACAATTGGGCATATATTTTATGTTTACATTACATATTTATTGTTTTTCATGTCAATCTAATACAACTTGGCCAACATAAATTCACTTAAAATTTGATATTTTTTTTTAAAAAGCATATACCTGTTTTGATTTGCTTTTTAATAGGGCTTTGCGAGTACTCGTATTTTGAACTCGAACTCGAGCTCGTCACTTAAGCTCGAGCTCGAGATCGAAAGTTTTGTAGGCACGTCATTTTTGAGCTTTTGAGGTACTTAATAATCAATTTTTAAAACATAATATTAAGCATAGTCTATTTAATTAAGATAATATCAGCTTTTCCAATCATTCGGTTACTTAAATTGTTAAAAATTAATTTCAATTTTCACATTAATAACGTAATAGAGCTTTAAAACCACCTTCAACTGGTAAATTTATTTAATATTGTCATCCATTTTGAATTATACTTGATTGAAGTTGTTCACTTGTATAGCCATGGCAATGCAATGAAAATAAAAATAGCTAAGAAGCTTACTAAATAATTGAATGATTCATTTTACTATTTTTACTTGGTCCCTTTCTAAATAATAATTTATGTTAAATTAAAATCTAATATCAAAAATTTATTTTATTAAATGTTTTCAAACTTAAGATTATTAAAAAATTTATTAATTAATATGTTTAGTTATTATTTAGTTATAGAATTAAGTTGTTTAACTTGTAAAATCAATGTTGATCTTATTTATAACAATACATATTTTAACAAACTTACCACATTTGAATTAAAAAATTATTTACTATTCTATATTGTTTGCTAGAAATATTATTTTAGTCATATCATTTTTATTGTAAAGTATCTGCATCAACTTTTATAACCATTAAAAATTGAAGTGAAGTAAATTTCCCAGTAAAATAATGTTTAGCGAGATCCTGTACAACGTGCCTGTGCAACTGGGCATAGAAGAATGGAAATGGAACAGAAGATATGATAATGCACAATTACACTAGGGAATAATAAACGAAATACGGAACATTTAACATTTCTAATTGTTTATGATGCTTACGTTTTCTTATACGGTAAATTAAGTTACTGAAGCATATTTTGGGGAAATATTAGTTTATTAAAACATCAATTTTTTTTTTATCAAAACTGCGCAGAAACACACTACTATAATGTAAAGTTATAGTTAAAGAAGCCAACCTAAAAAGATATTTATGTTAGGCCTAGATATAAACAAACCCACTTCTCTATTTTCTTTCTCCACTTTTACACTTCCCACTTATTCAAACTTCCACAGCTGAACATTGTTTTGAATTTTAGGACATATTTATTTTTCATATGAAGAGACATTAATGAAAACATAATATTCCCGAAAATTCAAACTAATGTGCAACTGTGGAAGTGTTAAAGGAGTGGAAAAGATTAAGAAGACATGAAGAGAGAGGTGTGTTCGTTCCTATCTAGGACTAATCTAACTTATCATTTCAGGTTGGCTTCCTTTACATCACTGTAAAGTGTTTCTACACTCTTGTGTTATGCATTTCCAAGTCATCATTCGATGACTCATTTTATTAGCTTATTTTTGTAATTGTTAGTGTAATTTTAATGTCCTTAAAGACATGATTGTTGAGACTATTTTAATAATTTTTTATTTGAGTGTTGTTCTTATTTTTAAATTGTGTTTTATAATGTTATTTATAATTTAAAAAAACACATCTCTTATTTAACTCTTTTTTTTCAAAATTATTTATTATTTATAAAAAATGAGTGTTATTCACCTTTTAAGAACCTGTGTTTTAATTTACTCTAACCTTTTAAAATTATGAATATACAATACTCAAACTCGGGAGCTTTCAGAAATACTCGACTCGAATGAAAAAACCCAAGCTAGCAATCCCCTACTTTTTAATAATATGCTCTGCACAGAACATATCCCCACTATTAATATTTGTACTAGTAGAGCCAGATGACTGTAGTACTTATATTCAAATCTGACCAGAGGATTTATTCTGGAGATTTTCCGCTTATGACTTCGGAGATCACATGATCATAGGTTGAATGATATTAATCCTTTGATATCTGTGGATTCACTAGACAACAGGAAACAACAAATTAGACGGTTTTACATTTAATGCCTTCGTATATCTTTACGTATACTGGATTCTCTCAAATTTATTAACTGGAAATTTTGTTTAAATTTAATGAAAATAACTAGAGTTGGGTTGAAATCACCGGTTTAAAAATTCTAATCTCGAGTCTAAATCTTGGAAATATTATGAACATAAGAGTAAATATAAATACAGTAGAATAATACAAGATAAAAATAGTAACTAAATGTCAACATTAATATATTCAGTTAATTGGTAATCAATAAAATGATAGAATATTAGGAAAATGGTATAGCACAAATAAAAATAAAAACATTAACACATATTTATACACACATCATTTTATTTATTACCAATTGTTTTTGCTCAATGCACTTTATATCATACATATATTCAGTTAAGTGTTAAATTACTGGTCTGGGGTCTGGTTATTAAGTTAATCCTATAATTATAATTGGTTCTGAACCACCAATAAGCAGTATTAGAGATCTAAAACAAATTTAATTTGAACAATGAACAAACAATTTTTTCTTAGGTTTTTGATGCTTGAATCTGAAATGATCTTGAATATTCTTGAGTATTCGAAGGCCTCATGGTCTCGTCCCTAATTATAATGGATATGCTTTTGTTTCCCAACATTCTCACCTCAACAGGGATTAATCAGATCTCTGTAAGATATGGCTGCCATATATTTTCATTGAACATGTATGAGAATGTTGGCAGTCATACTCACTCATCAATCCTTTTATGTACTCAGGTCTCATACAAATGAAATAGAGTGGAGCATACCTAAATAGTAACCTTGTTCGTACATGAAACACGCCACATGGGCTGGTTCGTATGAAATCTTAAGCATGGAACCTCAGGGAGGATATTGTATATACATTGTCTAAGGGATCTACTTTGTCCTTTCCTACTCCAACAGGAAAATGCTAGCACATTTCTATAAAACTCATGTTCCTCACCCTGTTTTCTTAAGTTGGGCAGGGGAAGAGGTTACTGACATAATATGGCTTTCATAACGAAATGAGGAACACAATCTACACATTACATTGCTGCCAAATTGCTGCCTCTTGAAGAAAATCAATACTTATTTTTCAATCCATCAAAAATCAAAATGTTAATTGTTTATCATATTTATGATTACTTTCATTTATATCCTATTGTGCTCAATAGATTTGTTCTGATCTGTCCTTTCTTATTGTATAGCTTTTGGTAACTTGAACTATAGATGTATCAGACAAGGTTGTGAGTGGTGTCAGGAAGTCCCAGACACCAATAACAAATTAATGATGTGCTTCATTTGATATGAAAATGTTTGTGTTGATTAGGTCCAGACCTTGTTGTGTGTGATGAGGGTCATTTGTTGAAAAATGAAATGACAGCTCTGTCTAAGTCGATGACTAAGATAAGGACTCTGCGCCGGATAGTTCTAACTGGAACACCACTTCAAAACAACCTTACTGAATGTGAGTATACAGCCATCTACTTTCTTCGTACTATCCATCTATCACTTTGTTTAATATTTCCCAATGGGTGGGCCTGCACTGATCTGCAGCTTAGTCGTTGCCGGTCTCTAAATAAATTTGCATCTGTATGTATAATTAGGAATGTACAAAAACCACCTTTTCAGTTTGAGATAAGAAAACTTACTTTGAAAGTAAGTAAAAAAATATAAATTATATATTTTAAAGTAATTCGAAGAAGGTATAGGAAAGGTGGAAAGGAACATATAAAAGGGACAAACACAATATGGCTTTTACATATTGTGTTTGTCCCTTTTATATGTTTCTATCCACCTTTCCCATAACTTCTTCCAAATATTATTATTATTATTATTATTATTAGCACCGCGTCTTACTACCCGTTCGGGTTATACGCACTTACGCTAATGTGTAATGGTAGGGTTATTGTGAGATGAAATGAAGGACCTTCAGTTTAACGTGGATTCCGAACTACGGTGGAGGCCTTGCATTCCACACATTCACAAGTTGTGGTTAATACACGTCTTGTCAGAGGTGAAGGAAGGTTTTGGAAATCAGATAAATTTGTGCCGGGACCGAGGATTGAACCCTGGCCACCAGCACCAAAGTCTGATACCTTACCCCTAAACCACCAGGTCACCAATATAATACAATTACCTCATAAAGCTATAAGAGTTTTTCCTTATAGAGATGTATTTTAAAGTAAATATTTAGTAGGTATGGGCCCTTGAATCCTTAAGGATATTTGAGATTCAAAGATTAAATAAAGTTATGGAATTAAGACTTAATTTTTTTTCCCCCCCTAGTCTAATTTGTTTTAGAGCTTAATGGTGTTTCAGAACCAATTACAATTATAGGATGAAGTTAACAATCTGGCCCCAGCCTAGTTATTTAACACTTAATTAAATGTATGAATATTATAGTTAAGAAATAAAGTCAACATTTAGTTACTATTTGTATTATATATATATATATATATATAACGCGTCTTACTACCCGTTCGGGTTATACGCACTTACGCTAATGTGTAATGGTAGGGTTATTGTGAGATGAAATGAAGGACCTTCAGTTTAACGTGGATTCCGAACTACGGTGGAGGCCTTGCATTCCACACATTCACAAGTTGTGGTTAATACACGTCTTGTCAGAGGTGAAGGAAGGTTTTGGAAATCAGATAAATTTGTGCCGGGACCGAGGATTGAACCCTGGCCACCAGCACCAAAGTCTGATACCTTACCCCTAAACCACCAGGTCACCAATATAATACAATTACCTCATAAAGCTATAAGAGTTTTTCCTTATAGAGATGTATTTTAAAGTAAATATTTAGTAGGTATGGGCCCTTGAATCCTTAAGGATATTTGAGATTCAAAGATTAAATAAAGTTATGGAATTAAGACTTAATTTTTTTTCCCCCCCTAGTCTAATTTGTTTTAGAGCTTAATGGTGTTTCAGAACCAATTACAATTATAGGATGAAGTTAACAATCTGGCCCCAGCCTAGTTATTTAACACTTAATTAAATGTATGAATATTATAGTTAAGAAATAAAGTCAACATTTAGTTACTATTTGTATTATATATATATATATATATATACCGTATATATATATATATCCTATTTTCATATTTGGTTTGAGATTCAGATTCGTAAAATAGTGGATTCAACGCATCTCTTAATATTTAGTTTACAGAGGGCTAAAGTTCCTTGAGAAATTTTGGTTTGTACTACTGCTTTGGATTGTCCTAAAGTCCAATAAAGTGGAAATAATGTTACCCTTTATCATTCTTAAAATCATATTGTATAAGTCTTTCTAATTGGATTCATCCCTCTTGTTCCTATCTTAATATTATTTACAAATTATGTATAATTTCACCTAAAAAATAAAAAGTTATCAGTTCCGCCTTAAAAAGTAAACGATAACATGACATGAAAAAGTTGTTTCGACATTTCAGACCATTGTATGGTGCAATTTGTGAAGCCCAGACTGTTGGGTACCAGCAAAGAGTTCAAGAATAGGTTTGTAAATCCTATCGTGAATGGCCAGTTTGAAGACTCTACGGCTAATGATGTGAAGGTGATGAAAAGGAGAGCGCACGTTCTCCACAAAATGTTGGAGGGATCCGTCCAGGTTAGAGGCTTTTTAGTCGTACCAACCATTAGGACAGAAAAAATGATTATCCTGCATAAATCTTTAACTGTTTCCTGTTTCCACAGTGTTGTGACGTTATAATAATAGAATTTCCATATCATTAAACCTAAAGTGTTTTTTTTATTAATCCTTGAATTGAAATGTATTATAGACCTCTTTTACCACTGATTGGGGGCTTAGCCATACATAATTATTGGTAACACAATTATTAGACATACTTAACCCTTTGAGTGCCGAATTTGCTCAGAGCGATGCATGAAATATTTGCTAAAATTGCCAGCATCGCTCACAGCGATCCCGTGTTTTCGAGCTCTTAGTTTAGTATTAAGTCAACAGATAGGGTAGATTTTATTTCCACTGCATTTTAATATGTTCAAGCTACTTTTATTTGTCTTTACACTTAAAGTTTCGATATATTGAACATGAAAATTATTTTCTAACTTTGAATTTTATCTTTGGTCTTGTTTGTAAACATGGCTACTAAGAGGACATCTGTGATTCAAGACACTTAAATACTTGCAATATATTTATAGCTCAAGCGAGAGTGATCAATTTGTGGGGTATTTTGAAAGCAGCGATTCTGAATTTGTAAATAATGAAACTGAACAGTAATTATATTCTAGTGAAAATGAAAGATCAGAACAAGTAGGAGTGACAGTTGACATTGATAAGGCGAGTGTAAATACGAGTGATTCCTAAAGGTATTAAATAAATCTTGAAGATCAGGATAATCAACCGCAACCTCTTCATATTTATGCATAAGTACCAGGTTTGAATTCCCCGCCCCTTTTGATTCCAAGCCAATTATTTATTTTAGACTTTATTTTACTCTAACCCTGCTAAAGTTGATGATCACTGAAACAGCTTCTATGCATAACCCAATGTCAGCGTGAAATTTAAAGTTAGTTTTTTGTAAATTTTGCTATTTATGCGGTTTATGTTCATTTCAGTGATTTATTCTATTTCAAACTATTTAAATTTTCAATGCTTAAAAATTAATGTTAAATAAAACAGTAAAAAAAGGTTGTTTTAATATCTTGGCTAGTGATTATTTTATTATATTTAAATATTAAAAATGTGTATTTATAATTATATAATTATATTGGCAAACATGTTAGCAAGTTTATGTAAAAATTTGAGTGCAAGAAGTTCAAAGACTGATCAGTTATTAAAATTCAAACAAAATCATATATTTTCCAGCAAAATAGCATGACACTTTTAGCACTTTTTTTTTCTTCATTTCTCTGGAATCCTAAGGTTTAACTACCCAACCCCAAACCATTAATTTACACAGAACTAAATAAATGAATGTTAAAATTAAGTTTATTTTTAAGTAGGTACTCACTTTATTTTATACAAGAATTAATGTCTTAAATTGGCCTGTGCGGGATCCTGAACCTTAGGTAAAAATTCAGAAAATCGTCTGTTGTTGAAATTTGGTTGGGAAAAATTATTTTGCTTATTTTTTTGGGAAAAAATAATATTATAAAGTCACAATAAAAGGAATGACTATCAATTTAATGTTCATTAAAATTATTATTAATTTACTAAAGGTAAATTTACCTCATATGCCATAAAGTAGTTGGTTACTCTAGACTCCAACCACTTTTATTTTACAATACCTCAACTGAGCGCCATTAATTAAGGTAGCCACACTACATTTATTAGATGATGATATCTATTCTTAAGTAGATTTAATGTAAGAAAACATTCTTAGCACAAAATAATGACAAAGTTGGCCTTTTAAGTATACAATTATACACAAAATATACCTTTATGACACTTATTTGCCTCAAGCTATATCTATTATGTTAAACTTATTGTTTGGAATGGCATCCATTTGCTTTTGTGTCATGCATGGATAATTATAATTGAATACTAATATTTTAGAGAAGAAGAGTGCTTTTTGTGAGAGGTATAGTATTAAAAAAAATTAAAGTTACCAGGCACACTGACTTGGTTGAGAAATACTATTGGTAATATTCTTATTGACAAGACTGGCTCATTTTAATACTCAGCAGATTATTTTTAAAATGTAGATGTTTTATTATGTAATTAGAAATTACAATTTACAACAGGATTTTTTATTCATCAACATTTTTAGTCAATCCTAAAATTAATTTTTAGAATTTATTTATATTTACAACAAAAATACTTGATCAAAAATGTACAATTCTACTATTTGCATTATGTCTCTCTTTATTTAACCTTAGGTCAAATCATTACTCAAATATTATAAAGTTTTTAGCTTTTTATTTGAAAAATTTACAATTGAAAATATATATATAATTGATATCTCTTTTAAGAAAACCCCCTTTTGCATTTTGACGTAAATTTGTTTAGATTTTAAAGATGGTACAGTAAAGATGGATAGAAATATATCGAAGGGGAACAAACACAATATGGATTTTACAATGAAAAGAACCCAGTTCACACTTAACATTGCTGCCAGTGGATGGAGAAGGTGACCTGCTATCTCCTGAAGAAAATTGATTGTTACCACCCAATCTAGGTTTAAAACAATCAAAACTCATCAGGGAGGAGTGTAAAAAATGTAACACAACTTTCCAATAGAGAAAACCAAAAATCACAAAATAGAAAAAAGAAACTTGGTAAAGAATGATAGGACACTTAGTCAGGGATAAATTAGGACAATCACAGAAAAAGAATATTGGATGTGGATAATTAATATTTCTCTGTAAGGTAGTCGCGTTGTGTTTTTCCCCTCCCTCCTGTTTCTATAAAACTAAACCTAGGCCAGGGGATTGAACGGCAAAGATCAAGTTTCTTCAAAAGGCAACCACTAACTTAGTCACTCCAATTCACTGCTTTATAATAATTTAATTGTGGATTAATTCTTCACTAATTTCAGAGATTTGACTATGCAGTTTTGACTCCATTTTTGCCACCTAAGCAAGAATATGTCATTTTCATACGTCTGACGGATGTTCAGATAAAGATTTATCGCCATTACTTAGATGTTTATTCTCAATGTTCTGATGAGGCATCAAAATCTAAAGGTGCAAGACTATTTTCGGACTTTCAAAATCTTCAAAGGATATGGACACATCCACGTGTATTGATGTTGAATGCTGAGAAGAATGAAAAGATTGCAGAAACAAAGGTATGTTTGTATTTATTATAAAATTCTAAACGTATTTTGTAAAGTTGTGGTTTAATTGTTACCAATACAAATTGAGCTGTTACCATTTTGTCTTGACAGCAGGTCACATCCAATGTGTGTGTTCTCTTTGCTAGAAAAAAAATCTTTATACTGAAAATAAGGTCACTTTTAAAGGGAAAAATCACAATATTTCTGTCTCACTTCTTTTGTGTTCATAGTTTTTGCATATTTTTTTACTACTGATACTATTTAGAATAAGTTACAGAAAAGAAATATATGTGTAATAAGACAGTGTAAAACACTACAATAATGTAAGGTAATTGATAGTGAAGGAAGCCAACCTGAAAGGATAGTTAGTTTAGGCCTAGATAGAAAAACACACTTCTCTCATAATTTCTTGTCTTCTCAAACTAATGCACTCTATAACACTTCACACATTGTTGAATTTTCGGAGATGTTCCTTTAATACCAGAAGAGAAACATTGAAAACACAAACAAATATAGGCTAAAGAACTACATGTTTCTAGAATGAGTTCAAATCATTCTAGAAACATGTAGTTTTAAAGCTTATCCTTGTTTATTTGTGTGTTTTCAATGTTTCTCTTCTAATGATAAAGGAAAATCTCTGAAAATTTAACAATGTGTAAAGTGTAATATAGTGCAACAGTTTAAGAAGAGAAGAAATGAAGAGAGAAGTGTGTTTTTCTATCTAGGCCTAAACTAACTATCCTTTCAGGTTGACTTCCTTCACTATCAGTTACTAACATTATTACTTACATTATTATTTAGTGTTTCTACACTGTCTTATTACACATTTCCAAGCCATTAGGCACTAACTCAGAAAAGAAATATAGGGACTATAGGTCTGAGAGTACCAGTTTATTCATGTTGGTCACTCTCGAGCGAGCTTTTCATAAAGCTTCCCGAGATTCATGTTGAGCAAGTAGATGAAATGACTAATATTTACTAATGTTTTTTAATGAATTATGACTTGCATATTTTAAAGAAAAGTATTGTTTTTAAATCATTAAAAAGAAAATCAAACTGTTAATAAATTATAGGATTAATTTATAACCTAATGTTATAACCAAAAAATGAATTATGATTAATTTCATTCCTATCATGAACAGTTTTAAAAAACATTTATAAATATAGGTTTGAAGTTTAGATCTAGCAATTTTTTAAATGTAAACAGCCTCATTAAATCCCTTTATATCTGGAATACAACTATTCACTCGGTGTTGACCTCCTACTGAGAAGATAACAACAACAATGTTTTTTAGGATGTGCATAGTTTATTAAGTTTTAATTTCAGTCTAGTCATATGTTAGTTGAGTTCTAACAGCACTACAAAGAGATTTTTATAAATCTGATTTATTTAAACCTCATACTCGCCTCCATTCAACACCAGTTTACTCAGGTTCTGACAATGACATTTCAATAGCAAGCTGTACAGTACCCTCTTTGTTAAGTTCTTATTCCTGCTCCTCTCCCACTCTCCCCATTTCACACACCACTTCCAAACAAGAAAAAAGAAGAGTAAACTGTAATTCATTCAGATACAATACAAGTCAAAGAAATAACCTCATTCCAAGCTGCTCAAAATTTTGAGTTCGTAAGTCTTTCAAGCCCAATCTTGAGTATGTATTTAAAGCTTGGCTTAAACCTTGAAATACAAGTCATACTCACAGGCAATTAAAAGGTAAAACACATTATCGCTTTTACAATCCAAAAGGAACACAGTTCACCCTTTAAACTACTGCCACACTTTCCAACACTTTTTCTTTTACATTTCTACATTCATGGCAATACTCACCTGAAAGATAGAAAATAAGTTGTCATCAAATAGTTTTTACTGGGATTTTAAAATTTATGTCATAACGGCTATTTAATCTTATACCAATATTTTTTTTTCTATTAAATTTTTGGACATGTATAAGATCTTTACTCAATTATTATTATTATTATTATATTTAGCATGGCGTCTTACTACCAGTTCGGCTTATACGCTTTAAGTACTAAATACGCTAATGGATTAGGAATGGGGAAGGTTGAATTAGAGGAAGTGAACCCGCATTTGCATTGAGGGAGAGTGGAAAACCACCCCCAGTTCACCCTACCGAGATTCGAACCTCGATCTTCCCATCCTCAGCAGTCGAGCTTAACACGACTAGCGCGTTAGCCAACTAAGCCACCAAGGCGGGTCTTTACTCATTTAAAAAGATAATAAATCACCTTTGGACAAATTAGTACTCAGAACAAAGTCAAGAAAGTGATTAGATATATATGAATACTAAACCAGTTAGCTTTCCATTATATTTTCATAAGGCATATTCTAGAACCACTCTTTAAATTGTGAGACAGTATGAAAAAATATTGTGACTTGAGAATGATATGGGAAAATTTACTTTTAAAGTACTTAAATGAAAATTATGTTTACTATTAAAGTACATAGTTAAAAAGTGCTAAAGTTTTTTTTTTACCTTAGGGCTGGCGATTGCTTAGAATTGCTTTATAGATCAATAAAAATACATAAAATACAACAAAGTGCCGGGGAGTTTTTTTTTTCTTCGGGTAGAGTACTTCAAAAAGCTTCCAAATTCGAGTTGAGTTCAAGAATATTCATAATTTTAAAAAATTAAAATTAATATGGTTTATTTTAAAAGTGATATAGTATATTTTAGGGGCCTGCGAGCTTGAGTTTTTTCATTTGAGTCGAGTATTTCAAAAAGCTCCCGAGTTAGAGTATTTTCATAATTTAAGAATCTTAAGAGTATAGATTTGTTTATTTTGAGAATAAAATAGTCTATTTAAAATATCAATTCAAAACAAACAATATAAATACTGCATCTATAAAATGTGAAATTTTAAAAATATATGAAAACAACATAAGTTCTTAAAATAAAATAAGAATAACACTCATTTTCATAATTATTATTAAATACTTAAGAAAAAAAGTTTAAAAATGTATTGGTTTTGAAATAAGAAATAACACTTTAGAAAAGCATTATTTTAAAATGATGTCAAATGGTGTCAACACTCATGTCTTTGAAGACATTAACATTACACTCACAATTACAAAAAAAGTTGATAAAATTGACATTTAATATTTCCTCAAAATAAGCGTCCATAACTTTTACTACCATATCAAAAAAATTAATAATCACAAGCAGTTAGAAATTTGAAGTGTTTCATATTTTGTCTTTAATGCAATAATCGTGCAGGTTCGCTTTTTCTATTCCAATTTCATTTGTCTATGTTTGGTTGTGCATTTGTATTTAATAGGCTCTCACTCGAAATTATCTTGCTACGAAATTTCTTTCAATTCATTTTTTAATCTCTATAAAAGTTGATATTCATACTTTAAAATGAAAATAAGATGTTTAAAATATTATTTCTTGTAGACAATATGAAATAGTAAATACTTTTTTATTTTTATTTGGTAAATTTCGTTATATATGCCCTACACCTGAGTAGCAGAGCTGCTGCTTATAGGTTCTCAGGTAGATCTTCTCTTGGTGGTAATGTTCCCTAACCGAGGCTATGGGCGCTGATGATGACTTAGCTCATCATCACCAACCCTCTCACTCCCTGCCCACCCCGCTGGGAGCCAAATTGCCAGACCCTGTTCCAAGCTTGTTGGTTTTGGCTCTGACCCGTCTCCTGTCTCTCGTCTGCACGTGACCTGGTTTCAGCTGGGGTTTAACCGAACCTTGACCAGGTTACTCAGATCCTGGGGTACACCACTTGGCGGTAAGATCAGGTCTGAATAGGAGAGGCTAAGAGGCACCCACTAGGTAGGCAACTTGTATTGCACATTACTAGCTTTTAGAAAGTGTTAAAGTGAGAGGAGAAATTAAAGAAGGAAGAGTGTTGGAAGGATAGAGGAAGATGAAGGCATTTTACTAAACTGACCCGGCCAAAGGCTGGAAGCAGTTGCTGTTGATGATGTTTTTGATGATGATGATGATGATGATGGTTAAATATATATTGCAATGTTGATCAACACCGATTTTAGACAAGTTAACCAACATAATTTTATAACTAAGTAGTAACTCATGCTAGTTTTGCAGTTAAATGTATTATAATCAAATTTAAGTACCTTAAGTTTGAAAACCATCAATATGTATTCTCATATTTTAGAAAAGGCTCATGTAAAATCTTAAAAATAATCATTATTGAAGTATTTAGTGATTTACTTATCTCTTTTTATTATTATTGCCTTGTCTTGGCAATGAAACTTTAATCGGGGATATTTTTTGAAAATGTATGAAAACATTTTACTAGGTTACTGGTTGAAAGTTGTTAATGTTGTTAATGTGAAATTTGTTATTGATTTTAAAATTTGATTAGGTTAACAAATGATTTGTAAGTGAAAATACCGATATCATCTAAATTAAATAGCATATAGATACCATTGCATTAAAAAAAATTATCTGTACATACATTAAGAGGAATCTCAAAAAATGAAGAGCCTACCAAACTTTAAATATCACTTACGCTTGAGCTTTGATGATGAGCTCAGCTTGAATATTAGAATCAGAGTACTTGCAAAGCCTTAGGTATAACTCATACACAATAAAAATGTAGTTATTAAAATTATGTCCAATCCGATTTATAGGCCGATATTGGCACAATCGACCAAGGATGATTGGTTTTTTTATCATGCAGATATTTTATGCCGATGATTAAAATTAAAAATACATCATATTATGGTGACGTCGGCTGCATGCTTAATACTGATCGCTGAATCGATCCCTCACTTACCCCCCCTC
>CABFOW010001843.1:104303-126220 GCA_902141385.1 Timema californicum
GGTTAGAATCTCGGTCGGGGGTACTGAGGGTAGTTTTTCATAAATGGTCTTCACTCTCCCACCATGCAAATAAGGGTAGCCTACACCTAGCAAACAGTGTTATTTAGGAGGTCAAACAATACTTACGCCTAGCATAGTGTTATTTAGCAGGTCAGACAATACCTAGACCTAGCATAGTGTTATTTAGGAGGTCAGACAATACTTAGACCTAGCAAATAGTATTATTTAGGATTTGAATTAACTGTTCTGTCACTTAGCCCACTCTTAACTGGATTATATCAAAGTTTGTCTAGCAGTTGGTCCAAGTCGTGTCAGCCACTTGACCCACCCAGCCTTTCAAATAATTGTTTTCATTTTGTCTACCGGTTGGTTGTCTATCACATGGTCCAGCTCGGGTCGATCACTTGGTCCATGTCGTTTCTTCGTGTCTATCAGTTTGCTGTCTACCACTTTGTCCTCTCATGTTGACCACTTTGTTGTCTATCACTTTGCCTGCTCCCATTATTTTCACTATCGTCACATACATCATCTTGATCAGAGTCAGTGTTATGGCTGCAATCATCATGTATCTCTTCCTCTAGGTCAATATCACTACCTACATCACTTTTATTATCATTATTATTATTGTTTTGTATATTCTAGGGATGGATGGGAACTACTTTTTTATTTTGGGACAGGGACGGGAAATGAGTCAAAATATTGGGATTACACTTTTTAGATTTTAGATTAAAAATATATTGATATCTAAACTAATATGGTGAGACTTTTAAAAGTTTAATATTATTAAAATCTGCTTCGGTGGCCACATGGTCTGAGGCATCGCTCTTGCAATAGATTAGACTGCCGATGATGGGAAGATTGTATTTCGATTCTGGCTGGGTGTACTAAGGGTAGGTTTTCCTAAATGGTTTCCCACTCTATCCACACAAATGTGGGTATACCTCCTCTAAATTCAATCTTTCTCCCTCTTAAACACACTAGTCTATAGTAAATAAGCATATAGGCCTAACTGGAACGGGCTATAAGACATGGTCCTAAGAAACATTGCTAAAGGTAATCAAAAAAACAATAAAATAGAGGTTCGCAAATAGCAATTATTATCATATCAAATAACATTTGGAATTGATATCCAATAATACAAATCAAATGGCTGCTTTTATTAAAAAAAATTATGTAAATCATATTTACTAGTTAATTTCTTTTGAAAATCGTGTTTTATATATAATTATTTTCAGAGCACAAAATATACTACAAAACATAATGTTTGGCACCTCTGTACTCTAAGTATGAAACTTCTTAAAAGTGACATGGGTTTATTAAAATTGCTTAAATTTGATCTAAGTTCAATACCCCTTGAATGTTCTCTTAAGGTTTGACACCCCTTAAAGGCACTTGTTTAACACTCCTTATACTTTATACCTGGCTGGCTCATCATGATCCCTCATAAATGGTTGACCTTGGCAAGTTACTTCCTTTTCCCCCTTCCTTTCATTTCCACACCCCAAAAGCTATTAGAATATATCTTGGATCTTCTCTAAATCTTTCAAGCGCTTTCACTTGCTGAACCTAACAAACAACTGTTGATAGACAGAGCACAATAAGTCACGCGCCTGGCAATAGTGTGATGCATAATGGTACAAAGGAAGTGCACACACAGGCGGTGATTCAACAATCATGCTCGTGTACTTTGTTGTGTTCTGCCATGTCCGTCCTTCTGCCCCGTGGTCGAACGCTGCATGCCCATCTGACTGTGTGAACAATAGTTTAAAAAACAAAAATGTTCTCATGGTCACCAAGTTCCTGGAACGTGTGTGAAATTCTTCCTTCCTCTTTGAAAAACAACAACTTATTAACAAAAATGACTGAATGTTATGAAAAGCAATTTCACATTTACCGTTGCCTTTCTTCAAAATATAGTGCAAGTTTACAAGTTGTCTGCAGATAAAGAACTCATGAGTGTCCCAACTTATAGTTTACCACCCTTAATGTGCTCTGACTAAATATTATCTGATTCTCTCCATGCTTAAATGTTCTTTAGGTCTATCACTCCTTAAATGTGTTCTAATTTTATCAACCTTTTCTTTTCTTTAGGTTTGACACCCCTTTAATTCCCCATCTTTGTCTTTTCTGCCTCACTGTCTTAGCCACTAAGGCGTTGTCCTACATGAACGAATGAACGCGAATGCGGGTGATGCAGCGCAAATCGAATGAATTGATGCAATTGTTCTGCATGAGCGAATACAAGAAGCAAGTAACAATAGTTTAAATCAGGACCCATGATGTCAAGGAAACGTGATCTCAGTCTATTGATAATAAATTACAAAAAACTAAACAGAAAGCTCTCGAGCAAATACCATTTACTCGGAAAAGGAAATTTGAGTTTAATTTCACCATCTCTATGAAGGAAAACCACAATACAAATAAAATAATTAGAAGAGTATAATAATTCCTGCTCTTCCATACACCTCCATTGCTTGGATGTATAAATCTGATTAGGTTTTAGATTCACATTTTTCAACAACAAACAAACAAATAAATTTAATAACTTCAACACTTAAAAGATCTAGGACCACACACTATCCACAAGCAATCGGTAAAGGTAGTTTTTTATTTTCATATTCCAAATCACATTTATACTTAATAGATTAAGCAAATATGACATTTTAATCATCAAAATAAATGTAATTGAGTCAAACAATCAAAATATCGACAGTAAACACCACCTGTAAATGCTTAAGACAGAAGTTGAAGATAAACACTCCCATTGTCTGAATACTCAGGGCAGCAGCTGTGAGACTTGCTTTACACAGTTTGCGCAAAAACATAAAAATATTTGATTACTTCAACCACTTAATATTCAGCCGCGTCATCTTTACATAGGGCACTTCTATGCTAACACTTCATTTGATATTTTGCTTCGTACATGCGTTTTTTTTGCTCATTCAGGACAGCGACTAACAAACCCCAGCTATTATTAATGGCTGAACTTGGCAAATTACTTCCACCCCCCTCTTATAGGCCTGAAAGAGGCTAGAGTAGAAACTATTTCTCTTCTTATCTCACTCTTTTAAGCGCTCTCACTTACTGAACCTACAAATAGAGATATATGTTTGATAATAGCCATAATTTTGTAGTAAATATTTTGTTATCCTGAGGATGTGTATCGATCTTATTTCAATTCACTTGAGCTACAATGCGATAAGACTTAAGATTACACAATCAGATACAAACGTTTATGTTTAGCTTTATAAACCATTATTTGATACTCTTAAATGTTTATTGCAGCGCTTGATGGAATCAGATTCTGAGGGATCCTTGAAAGATTTTATTGATGACGATGATTCAGATACAAGCAGCTCAGAAGAGGATAAGAAAACGACCCCATCGGAAGATTCTGACATTGTTTGTGTGGAGGATGAGTTAACAAAGACCCGAGAAAATGTGCCCAAAAGGAGTACAAGGCGCACAAGAAACAATGCTGGTATGTTTAAACTGAACACTTTAGAACTATGAAAAGATGGATTAAGGAATCACATTCTTAATATTATTTTACTAGGCCGGGGCCAATTCAGATCACCGACCCAATCATTGGCTGATTGTGGCACAATCAACTGAATCATTGATGGGCTTTTCAGTTATTTTGACAGCACTTTAGAATTTAAAAAAAGGGATTTGAGTGACTATACCTTAATTTTTTTTTACGAATGGACATTTGTAGCACCTTTTTGAAAACACAACCAAATTTTTCTTGGTCAACATTTATAAGATTTTACTGTATCTTTAGTAGAGAAAGGTTGAATTTGAATCTTGGAAATATTTATACATTCAGTTAGGTGTTAAATTACTTGTCTGGGGACTTGTTGTTAAATTCATCCTATATTAATTATAATTTTTGTTTTGAATCACCAATAAACAGTATAAGAGCTTTAAACAAATTTTACTGGAAAAATTGAAAAAGTTTTTTTTTAAGATGTTGTGTTAAATTTGAAAATTTCTCAACTCCTTAAATCTCGAATATCCTTGAACAATTGAAAGTCACATGCCTAGTTATTAGTGTTATTTTAAAGATATTGATAATAGATATTAAGCAGCCTTAACCCACATGACTTGTCATACAAAAGTATACCTAGTAACATTTTATATCTGTCAGATATGACCATTTACAAGAAAATTGGAGTAAAGTGACGTTTTTTCATACTCCTCAGATCCTTTGTTATAATTTTAAGAGGGTAAAGAAGGGATTGGGGTTATTGAGAGATTTGGTTGCTACTTAATGGGTTAGTTTACTGTGGAGAGGCAATGCCCAAAGTTATCAATAAACAGTTAATTGGATCTGATCTTTTCTTATAAATCAAGTAACTATTACAACATGTAATTCAATTACTACATATTATAAACATTTGAAACTAATAACAATTGTGCTGTAAGTAAAAATTCTGAGTGAAAAACAAGATTTGAATACAAATGTGTGTATTATCTGTGAGTTTTGTTGTTGTTGAAACTTGGTATTTGTCGAATCCATAATTTTTTGAAGCAAATTCAAGGCTAATAAATAATTGAAATGAAGTTTTCAAAACTTTGCACACACTTTATTGTTATTACTATTGCATGCATAACAGGGTTATTCATAACTTAAACCTACAGGGTAAGTTGAGAAAGAAAGTTTTTAAGGCAAGAGAAATAACATTTGAATTAGTATTAAAAGGGAGCTAGAATGGCAAGGCTTATACACTTACCAGAAAACTGTAGGCCTCATAGTTCACAATTAAAACCCAACAAAACTCATCATAATGTAATTTTCAGAGTACATCATTCCCCTTCTTCAGCAAAAGAGAGTAAAACACAGACTGGACTATGGTAGCATGGATAGAGGTTGATCATGGTCACTTAGTTTTTGTTGTTGCCTCTTTCTTGATTCAAAGAAAGGTTAAGGCTTGGATTCTGGATTATGCAGTCGACTGTTCAAGCTTGTGTCCTTACTCTTGGAAGAGCACTTACTAAGTGATCAGATTACGTGAATCGATTCTAAACAAACAATTGATATACAATACATAGGTCGGTAGGCATAAATAAACAGTTTTATTGGTGTCTTAACTGTTGACAGTGTTTATTTTTCATTAAACCCAACAAAATATCTAACTTAAGGAATGTATGAAAAAATTGGAGCTTTTTTGCATAGATAATTAAATCCAGTTATGCAGTAAGAATTAAGTCATGTTAATTTAATCATCACTCTGGCGAGTAAACATATATGTCATGGTGCCTGACTCTGTATCGTGTGTAATGTGTTCTTATTTCTGTTAAAAAAAAAGCCGTAATTTGTTTAATTTATTTTGAGTTTATTTGTAATTCTAGTTTTGATTTTTAGTTTTTGGAGAGTTTTATTATGTTCATTAAAGTATTTACAAGATTTTTTGTGAGGTGAAAGTTTCATATGTGAGCATGCGCTGAAACGGTCGAGACTCGAGTCTGAGTTTCCCATAGAGGTGGGAGGATAGGGTATTAGGCATGTTAGATATTCTACACTTAACAATTATTATTATTTTATTTTTTTAAACTATTTTATTCATGCTTACCTCTTTTGTCTTACAAAATAATGATTATGGATTAAGTTGTGATTTTCAAGTAGGTCTAACTTAGTAATTTTCAAATTCAAAATATTATGCTTTGTTTATGAGGTGAAAGATTCGACCTTCAAATCCAGTAAAACACCGAATCCTCGAATCTTGAATACTTGTCAGGATTTGGTGGATTCGAAAATTCAATTGGCCCATCTCTAGTTAAAATTAATGGCTGGGGTTTGTAAACCTGCCTGTAAGAAAAGGAAAGGGGGTTATCTAAAGTTGAGGGTAGAGTAGAGGGGTGCCTGTATTTTGCTATATATTGGTGAGTAAGTTGCCACCTACAAAGTTGGGAAGCATTGCAACTATTGGGGAGGGCTTATATAACTCTTGTACTAGAGCATGAGTCAAAATCTGTTTTATGCGTTTGGGTATGAAGTGTTACTGATTTGTCACTGTCCTGGTTGGTATCAAAACGATGACCATTAATTCATTATCTGAGTGTTCATGTGGTGAGGCCAATGTATTCAGTAGTTGCATTGTAACTGGCATGAAAGATTTATTTCATGGTGTATCCCATTTGTGTGAGTTTGCTGTTGTATGAAGTGGAAGGTTGGTTAATTTTGCAGGCACTGCTTCTCCGTTTGTTGCAAGGGTAGGCACCTTTGGCCTAATGATTTTTGTTGTTCTTTGTGGCTGTATTGGGCAATTTAAGGTGAACCAGAATGTTGGGGGAGGGGGGGGGGGCGGTTTGAATCTAATTTTTGGAGCACAGTTGAGAAGAAAAAAAGTTGGTCTCCAGTTTGCCCATGGTCAATGTAGGAGGGGGCCATAGGTGTACCCATTGCTTTCCCTCATATTTGAAAGTAGTTTCTCTCCAGTATGTGAAAATTGTTAAAGGCAAGCGGATTCTACTAGGAAGTATGGGGGTGACTTATAATCGAGTAGTCATTTGTCCAGAAAATCTTGGGTGTGGGGCATGTTGTTTCAAAGCGAATTAACATCTTTGATGGCCAAATATGCATCGATAGCGATGTTTTTTTATGTCTTACAACAAGTTTAAAAAGCGGTTTGTGTCCTTATATGAGGGAAGTTGTTGCTCCAGAAGTTGAAGATGAGATTCAACCAGCACTGAAATACGTTAATTGGGGGCTCCACAGAAAGCAACAATGGAGGTATTTCCTTTTTGTGAATTTTGGGCAAGTGGGTGTGGATGGATCAGTGGATGTGAGGAGCTCTAATGATTTGGCTTAGGGGCCCTGATGTGCTCCATGTACTTGAAACAAGTTCTTAATGAGACTGTTGTGTTCTCTTGTTGAGTCATGGTTCAGTTTATTGCAATAATTTCCATCTAAAAGTTTTCGTTGTGCTTCTTTGATAAAGGTGGATTTGTTAAGAATCACCTTGGTGGATCCTTTATCAGCAGGGAGGATCATAATTTCTTGTATTTTTTAAAATTCCTGATAGGGCCTATGTTTTATCAGTATTTAGTCCTTCTATGCAGTTAAGGATTTAAGAAATGATGGTTCTGTCACATTGGCCAATACATAAGCCAAATGGTAATAAATAAGTATAACTATTTGAGCATCAGGTTCCTAACATAGGTAATGACATCTTCCATCAGAGCGAAGTGATCAAAAGTAATTGACGGTGAAATTGCTAGACCTCTGGATAAAACATTAGAAGTGATTTAATTTAATACAGCGGTTTGTGTAAGTTTTAATTTGAATTAGTATGCTAAACAATGAGATGGCCCAATAATATTTATATAATTGAAATTGATGAAAATAAACTAAAAATGTAAATTTAGTGAAGAAAGCCCACAAAGGTATTCTTCCCACATTTTTCCTTTTTCAGGCTTTCCTAATTTTATTTAAACTTATTAGTTTATTTTTCCTTTTTCTATATTTTAATCAATTTCCATTATTATATATTGTGAATTAGTATGGTGAGAGAATGGGAAAACCAAAATAATAATATACATGTGGAAAACTACCCTAAGTGCATCCAGAAAAGACTTAAACTCTGACCTCTGAATCACTGACAATAAAGTGAATGCCGATTATTTATGTTAAAATTCATAAATCCTAAATCCTATAAGGAAGGGCTCATTTTGGTGAACTGACACTATGTCTCAGGGAAGCGAAGGAGGTAAGGGCATAATTATAATGACTACATCCTGTCAATTATAGCAAGCACACCTTATGTCTTTTCACCAGGGTGTAGCTTATAAGATAGGGTCATAGAGTAATCTGTCAAATAATGACTGCTACTATTCAGGATGAAAGGAGTGTACAATGTTGTCTTAAAAGAAAATAATATTAGGAAATGTATTTCAGGAGTGAACTCTGATGCGGATGAATCCAAGCCTCAAGAAGAAAATGTCGAGGAAGAAACTAAGTCAACACAATGGTGGTCACAGTTTATGAAGGAAGACTCCTTCACTAGCATTCATGAGAGCGGAAAACTCATGCTACTTTTCAGCATTCTAAGGGAATGCGAGAAAATAGGGGATAAACTGTAAGAACATTGTTGATCTTTATTAGTGTTAAAAAGTATGCAGTCTATCAAACCAAAGTTAATACCAGTTCATGTTAGGTTATATTAAAAATAATTAGGAATTGGTACAGTTGCATTTCATAATAATAGTATAAAAGGTTTTATTCAAACTAGATTTTATTTCATTTGGTTTGTACTAGTACATGCAGTGCAAATGTCAAGCTCATTTGGTCTGCTTTGACAATGATAGGGAGGTCAAGGCTTAAATCCCAATCAGGCTTATCGAGGGTATTTTTTTCCTAAATGGTTTTTCAGATTCCCTCTACACAAAGTTGGATACATTTACTTTAATTTGTATACAGCTCATCCATGATACATTAGTGATTAATATACATATTCACCTTATCTGATAGCTCATGACTTAATTGTTCACATAATTGTAGCTGAAGATTTCTGCATATCCATCACATACTCCGCCTTTAAATATGAGTGAAGAATGGCCCTGAGCACAGGACAATTCCTGGATAGCTTAGTGGTTAGAGCATTGGTGTAGCAAGCCAAAGGTTCCAGGTTTGATTCCAGTGCCCAGGCATTATTTTTCAATTTAAATGACTTTATAATAAATTAGTTTCTACAAAAGAAAAATGAATATGTCATTTATGAACCTTGTTCAGTAAAGTATTCGCATAGGCTCAGATTGAAAGAAAAATTTGTTTCTAGTTTGTCCATGAAGAGATCAGCATAAGAAGGGGACATCCTTGTAACCATTGTTGTTCCTTTATTCGTATTTATGGTTTTTTTCAAGTTTGAGGCAAACTGATTCAATAGAAAGGCAAGAGAAAGCTTAAAGCTTGGAGGTTATTTGTGAGAGGCAGATAGTCCTCGAATTTAATGTCTGTTAGTATAAAGTAGAGTTGGGCCGAATCCAAATTCGTATTTCCAATTTATCTTTGAATCCCAATCTTGGAAAAAATTATGGACATGGAAATATGAATATAATAAAATAATATAAAAAACAAATAGTAACTTAATGTTAACATTCTTTATTATAATCCATTTAGTCAGTTAAAAAATTGTTAAATTACAGGTCTGGGGTGTGGTTGTTAAGTTCATCCTTTAATTATAATTGATACTAAACCACCAATAAGTTGTATAATACCTCTAAAACGAATTTAACTTGGAAAATTTGGGGTTGGGATTTGAATCTCATATTTCCCTAAATATTCGAGGGCTTCAAGGACCTACCTATTGTATAAAGATATTTGACATTTATGGGGACCAAGAATGCATTGGTGGGAACTTTATCATTGATATCTTGTAAGCAGCTTAGAAAGTGATTTGTGTCCTTTATGTGCTAGGGAAGTGATGTCAAAGTGAAGGTCTTTCATGTGATTTTTGAATATATGGTAAGAGATTGGGATATATATGAGGTGCTCTAATTATTTGGAAGAAAGACCCAGATGGGCTCTATCTACTTCTACTAAGTTCTTGACAAGACTGCCTCACATGATTTCCACTATAGAGGATAGAGAAAACTATTAGTGTTACAGTTGTAATGACCACATATTTTATATTCTATTTTGGTGACATGCTATTGTTTTTATTATTTAATCAGCTTGCTGTTTAGCCAGTCCTTGAGTTCACTCAATCTGGTTGAATATTTTCTGGGTCGTATCGATGAAGCCACTCAGAATAATTCTACAGATGAGACTTTGGCCTTCCACACTGGGACCTGGGTGCAAGGCTTGGATTACTTCCGATTAGATGGCTCCACCTCAGGGGAGAACCGAAATCATTACTGCAAGGCCTTCAATAATGAGGATAATCACAGGTATATAATTTAAATCTAATTTCATGGGTAAAGTGTGTGTGTATGTGTGTGTGTGCGTGCGTGCGTGCGTGCGTGTGGCATGATTTTCAGGATAGAATTAAAAATATATTACCAACTACTGAAATATAAGATGGAACTGTAGAGTGGAGTAACTAGTTTAGTCAACAGCGCAATAGAAATATTTCATAAAACTGTTGGAAGAGTGAAGGAAGCTAAGACACCATGGTGGAATGACAGATTAAAGGATGCCATAATGAAGATGAATAAGGCAAAGAAAGTCATGTATTACTGGCCACTGCGCTGAATAAGGGCGCAGTTTGTCAGGGCATTACATTTACATACATGATATAATTGAAAGAACAAAGATTGAACAACATAAAGATTTATTGATAGAAAAAAAAAACAATTAAATACCAATGGTTTACAATAATATAGTTGAATTTAAGAGAGGATTTTGATCCAATTAGATAGCCATGAGAAAGGTGACAGGGTCTAACAGGGCTGCGCAGTCGGCAGGCCACAGGTAGAAGTAAATTCTATAAAGTAGAACAATTCAATTATTACCAACAGAATAATTTATGACAAGGAATACATGTAACTTAGGATCTGGCTGTGCTTGATGGGGCCTTCTAAATATTACTCAGTACACACTGTTAATAACAGCAGTTGATGGCTAAGAAAACAGGTGTCATTAAAGGTACTATGGCTGGTCACATTCCCCTTTGGTACTGCCAGGGCATTCATTAGTACATAATTCTATAGAGGCATTAGATTTAAGAGCTACACAAAAAATAGAAATCTTTGAAAGGTATAAGTTGAAGTGTATTATTTGGGCGGACCCCACTATGACTCTAGTGCAGTTCCCTAGGTTGCGCACCGAAGCTAATACTGCAAACCAAAAGAGTTAATTAGACCAACTTACAACACTGGTATTTGTCAACTGAATGGTAATAAGGTAAACAAAACATACAACCTGGGACTAGCCATCTTTTCTTGAGCTGATGCTCACACCATACAAGGCGTCATGACAAATGTTTTAACAAACTATAAAGGAACTAGTGGAATATTACAAGTTAGTTATTATGACATAATAACTTATCTACGCTCTCTGCGTCGGAGGAATAAACAAATTTCGACAGAGATTTCTGTACGTAATTACCATATTTGAAAAACCAAAATGAACTATAGGACGCGTCCGGCATTCTAAAGGACACAATTTTTTAAAACACAAATCAACAGAAACTTGAGTTAACACGTCAATAAGATTTGAACATAAACAAAGGTCAGCTAGACCTACTATCCAAAGGAAATTCGTCTCCGACAGTATAAAAAACTAAAGGGGTGCAAAACAAAAATTGTCTTAAGTCATAAGGACCCGTGGTTTACGGTAGAATACTTAATAAAACCTCGAAGCCTGTGGTTCCATTCTTGACTGCGATGAGTCCCACGGCCTTGACTTCGTAGGCGGTTGCTGAACAACGGTGATCCCGTCTAAGGTGGCGGTGTACCCAACGCCTTGATCTTCATCGTTGTCGTGACGAACGTGGAGCCCTTCCTTCAATGGAGAGATACAGTAAATGGCTACATAGTGTGCTGGGACGCGACCCCTTATATAGTCCTCAACCTGATACGAAAGGAAGAAAGTAGAGAGAACAATAAATATATGAATATAGATAAGGAACTATGAAGGAAGGAGGGATAAAGAGAGAATTGACACGAGGAATTCACGTACGTAGGGGGGTAGGAAGAAGCTTTCTTGGTTTACCACCAGGTTCGTTGGCAAGCCGCCGGTCATTGCGTCGAAGCCTGAGCGCTTCTTTTCTTCAAGAGACCCAGATACAAGAACACGTGGAGCCATTATTATAGAACAGTCTTATTGAGCTTCATATGTCGGAGAAAAGAATCAGCAGACATCCAAAGGATGTGAGTACTCAGCAAGGCATATTGTTTAGAAATATATCTGTTTTAATTATGTTATTCAGGATCTTTTATTATTTTAATAATATTTGGCGATATAGATGTAGTTTATTATCTTTTTCGTGTCGACCACATAGTCGGCGTTAGTAAATCTTTTTTTGGGCTTTATCCAATGATAGAAGCAATGCGTTAAAGTAATGTTATTCATAACTATGTCAATATTAATTCTCTTCTTTGATATCTACTCCCGTAATTAACAAAAGTCAGTATTTTTTACCAACCACGTGCTTGAATGCTTAAAGATAGCGAGAAACGTAGATTTATTAGATTGTATCTTCAGACTAGACTCAATTAAATATGCGAATATAGTTTATTTCTTGCATAATTAATTAATTATAGAATTCTTTTAATTGTAGATGTCTAATCTAACTGATTGACATGCTACAGTCAAGGGTATAGAGAAACAGAAGCAAAATGAGGGTTTGATAGCAAAGAACGAGGAAAAAATGGAGAAAGTAGAGCAAGAATATAGAAATAACTGAAAGTTAAAAGAAAGAGTTGTATGGAAATAAACGGAAATACTGGGAGGAATTTACACAGAAATTAGAGGAAGACAGCAAAGGTTATATGGAAATGCTGTTTATAATGAATGGTAAGGAGAAAATATTTGACAAGGAAGCTATAAGAGCATTAAAGAAGGAAGATGGAGAAATAGTTTGCAATATTAAGGAGATTGGGAATTAAGTGGAGAGGAGGTAAAGAATTATGAACCAAACGGAAAAGAGATTGATTACGTTGGCAGTGGTGGAAAGAGCTTCGCTGTGGATGAAGAGTGGTAAGTAAGTTGGTGGGGATGAACTCACAGTAGATATGGTAAGAGCAGCTGGAATACCCGGTATACAGTGATTGTTCCAAACACTAACAACAATTTGGTGACAAAAATCAGGTGCCAGATGAATAGACTAAGGGAATAAATATTCCACTGTTCAAGAAAGGGAGATGAAAGAAATGCACCAAAAGGCATTAGACTACTTTCTCATGGCTTGAAAATTATGTTAAGAACTACTGAGGGAAAATTGAGAGCCTTTATTGAGCCTTTCCTAAAAGATGAACGGCATGGATTCAGAGCTAACAAGACCTGATCTTTGCTTCAAGGGTGCCAACGAAGCAGTATTGAGAGAAAAGGAAGGATCTAATAATAGTGGTTTTGGAACCTGAAAAGGCGTATGATAGTGATACTTTAGAAGAGTTTTTAAAAATTAGGAGTTCCAGGAAATTTGACTGGCATAGTTTGAATGTTGTATAAAAAATGCCTGAGCTGTATACAAATTGGAGAAGGTAGGCCAGAGTGGTTTGAGACCAAAAGGAGAGTTCAACTAGGAAGTGTTCTTTCACCACTGCTGTTTGTAATGGTCATGGATGCTGTACTATAAGACATCAAAAGAGAGGAGAACAAAGACCTAAATGCCTTGATATATGTGGATGATATGACGATTTTGGTAGACACTGATGGAGAAGTACAGGAATGATTGGATAAGTGGGTCTCCAAGTAAATGTTAAAGATGAATATGAGTAAAACAAAAACATTTGCTTTGACAATCAGCAAATTAAACTCCACATGCTGTATATAAGTCATTCACGAGCTAAGTTTACCTGGATGACAGCTCGAAATGTTACTAGAAGTAATCCCTAATATATCACTACGCCAACAGCTGACATCTATCACTTTGGATGACTGTAATGAAACAGATGGTAATATATTAATGTGATAGTCAACCACAGTAATTTAGGCCAATATTATTTATATATTTATTTGAGGTTGGACACAAAGTTTATTTATAGTTTTATTCCACTTAAATATATTCACACCACTTTCACAGAAACTTTTAACGAACATAGCTTCAAAATGGTGACTGACTAATCTAAACCATATGATTGAACATAAAGGTAAACAAGTTTTTTACAATGATGCAGACACGCTGTTGATTAAAATATTTTATTCAGTTAAATATTTCAAAATACGATAAAATAATCATAAAATCATTTATTGGATGTAGAAAAATGACAAGAATTTTCTCTTTTCCAAGTAAATACGATGCCTGTATTAAAAGGTATTGATGTGTGCACTATATTAACCATAATCAATAACGTTCCAAAACGAAAAATAAGTACTTTTAATCATTGTTTCGAGTTGGATAAAAAGAAATTATTAAAAAAAATGAAATAGTATGAGAAAACTTAAGTTTACGTTATTTTAAATGTAATATATAACAGGTAATTAAAGATCTTTACTTTTATAACAAAACTGTAACCTTTTACAAGTGATGGCAACCCAAAACCTAAACATATGATTTTCGAACTTTCATCCAGGTAAAAACCTATCGTGAACGGAATATATGTCTGGTAGGAGAACAGCGGAAAGTATCCATGAGTTCAAATACCTGGGTAGTGTGGTCTCCTTTAAGAGCACTATAAAGCAGTAAGTACTCAACAGAGTGACCAATGTGTTAAAATTCATCAATTTTACACAACAGCTAATGTGGGAAAAGAAGGTGCTAGGGAGAACTAAAATAAGTCTATACAAATTATACCTTGTCCCTAGTCTTACGTACAGTTTAGTGACTTGTACACTAAATAAGAAAGATCTGAGTAAGCTGCAAGCATGTGAAATGAAATTCTTAAGAACCACCCTGCATAAGTTATTGAGTGATAGAGTAAGGAACGAGGATATGAAAGAGTTAATAGGGAAGGAATCAAAGGAGGAAAGGTTAAAGTAATTAAAACTCAGATGGTTCGGTCATGTGAAAAGAATTGAAAACACAAGAACAGCACGAGTATATATGGAAAGAGAGGTAGGGTACAGGAGACCAGTTGTATGACCCAGGAGGTGGGTGGATCAGATAAAGGAAGATATAGAGAAGAAAGGAGATAGCTGAAGAAGAATGAAGGAAAGATAATTATTCCTGGTCAGACAACGCTGGCGACAGCTTGTTCTCAAACACCCTACCTGACACTGGTTCCACGATGATGTTCACACTGATAACTTTGTTTAAGAGTATCAAGATTACAATGTTTAAATAATCATATAAATTCCAATTTTGCTCATTATACTTCACTAAAAGTGAGCTACAAATTGAGCGGCTTAATCAAATGCGACTGCTAATAAAACTTAAAATTACCTATAATTAATTTAATCACACATGCTTGGATTTGTTGCAACTAGATATCTTTATAGGTGGTAATATAATTTTGAATGAATCCCTTTACACTTCTTAAATGAGAAATAAAATAAATGATAAAGAATAACAAAACATACATGTAGTAACATATAAAAGGCTAAGATTAACCTTTGTCCTTTGATTATATATGTTGACTGTTCAATTCTCCCCCTTTTTTTTATTTCTTCATTTAGGAAGTTGGGCTTTCAGTTTCACATTCCCCTATGAAGAGGTTTGATAGAATGAAACCTAGGTCAAAGGATTGAGCTTTAACCAATTTTGTCATAGGTCATCTATTACTTTTTTATCTGGTGGCAGCAGCAGTGTAAAGTGTGAACTATGTTCCCTTGAGATAGGAATATAAAAAAGTATTGAGACACGAGACGAGAAAAAATCTTTAAATGTACAAAAATGTAAATTATGTTAATTAAAGTAAATATATAGTTTGTAGAGTTACTTTTTGACTTTTGAGCTGACCCTTGCTTTAGATTGCCTCATATTTCATTCAAACACTTGAGATATGACTCATACACATTTTAAATGCAATTAATAAAATTGTGATAGGTAGTTACAATGAACACCATTTATAATTTAATTTTGTAGTGTAAAAAATTTTATTGTCAAACTTTGATACTGAAAAAGTATATTTATAACCAAAACATTTCTTAATAAAGGCTGTTTTTTGGGGGAAATGTGATATCACGGCATTATTGAAAATAATAAATTTCCTGTTTTATTTTTTTTATTTTTTAGAGGCATAATTTGCTTCTATTTTTTTATCTCTCAAATTTTCGGGATTCATTTTTTGACTTTTGAGACTAGATCGGGATTATTTTTTTCTCGAATTTTTGAGATAATTTTTTGTCTTACACATCCCTACTTTTTTATTATAAAACCAAAAACTATAATTCTTCTTTCACGCATATACTTCCACATGGAATACAACATATTTAAATATGTGAACAAATGTTGATAAAATATGTTTATATTATTGCATCAGAATTTTGAAAAATATGGAAGCAATATTAATTTTGCTAGGCAAATCAATAAATAGTAAATTTATAAGATAATTCTGTAACTGTCAAATTTTCTCGATTTTAAATCTTGTTATAGATGTGTGAACCCGTTCCTATGGAGTTCACTAATGGGCTCATTGGGAAGTATGACTTGTCTCGGCTCTGTACACATGTTAGAGTAGATTCTTATGAATCATCTCCGCCTTGCCATTAATTTTATTAAATAGATTTCAGTTGTGTAATTTAATTGAGTGCCCAGAACTTTACTATGTATCTGATACACTTGATATATATTCATCTATATTAAGTATATAGTTATAAGTATAATAATATAGCAATTAAGTAAGTTTAATACTATTTAATCTTCAAACACAAAAAAGTATCTTTTGGAAAAACATCAGCGATTCAACAAAACTAAATTTTAATAACGCAAACGAAAATAACCATATGTCTTGTAACTGAAAAAATATAACAAGTGTTATAGGTGCTATGAATTAATTTTAAATTACAAATTGGCTAACATCTACAATTTAACAAAGTCTTGGAATTGATAAAAAATAATATTTCCCTTTAGAAAAATATTTAGAGTTGGAAGAACTCCAACTATTTATTTACCTACATTGATTGACCATTTTTCATGAAAATTCTGTATTATTATTATTATTATTAATAATAACTACCACGTCTTACTACACGTTCGGGTTGTACGCAGAAAGAAAAATAATAATGGTCTGGTATTTCTAAATGTGAAGAAAATAACTAAAAATATTTTCTTCTTATTCTTGTTTGTCAAAGTAGTAAGCTTATTACATGAAACTGTGAAGTAGAAATAAAAAGTTTTTAAGTATAATCAATTATGTGGCTTCAGCCAAATATTTGCATTGCTGACATTTTAAAAGGTTAATTTGAATACAATTATTTGTAGCAACAGTAATTGTCACTGTTTTAAATAGATTGCTAATTACATTGAAAATTTAACTTTACTTACCATATGTGATCTAAGTGATTATCATTAGTTTCGTCACCTAACTGATGTTAGCGAGGCGATAACGTCATTTTGTTACTAAGGAGCATTAGCAAAGTGTTGCTTTTGACAAACTTGAGTTTCAAAATCATAATATAAGTATAAAACGATAGATAAACATTAAAGTTAGTTCCTGCCTCCATTTATGTTCAACTGAGCTGGAATTGGCTTAGTTATTTCAAAAACTCCAAATGATATTGATGTAACTTTAGGGATTTGCAATTAACATACTTAATACAATTTACCTAAATTTTCGTATGTTGACCGAATAATATTAAATAGACATTTTTTAACTAATGGAATAACAAGAACTAGTAGGTACAGGATAACACACTACTGCTGATGGGGAACAGTGGAGAATTTTGGAAGGTTGTTTTTGCCATATTCAAAATATTGTGTTTCTACAGTGTGTTACTTGGGGACAAACAAACATCGATTAAAATATTGAAATGCATGATTGATTTATTAAAATGGATTCTTCCAACGCAAATAACTATATTACGGGAATATTTTACTTTGGTTGTATGTTTTTACTCTTTTTCTGTATTCTTTTATATAACTTCAAACTCAAAATTCAGAAGTGGGGACAATTAGTGAGGTCATATAAGATATTTTTAATAATTATTTGTTCTAATTTGTTTTTAATACTACTATATTTAAATGTTTCTATCTAGTTTTATAAACCTTTTACTACAAAAAAAAAAGCATTGTTGCTTGTTTTAAAAATAACAAAATATTTATATAGGCAGGAGACATAAATTGTCCCTCAATTTGAGAATGACCTTTATATGATAGTTGTACCTCTTATGTTTTGAGCATCTTATTGCAATTTTGGAAGGAAGAAAGGGGCATATGTTTAGTGGTGTGTCTGAGTAAATTGTGTGTTTCGATGCATGTTAAGATAGGTATCGCTTTAGTAAACTATAGAAAGCATTTACTTTGATGTCAACTTTGCAGTATTTAGCAACTGGTTGATGATCTTTTAAAGATTTATTTAAAAAAAAAACTCCACAGCTAATTTACACATATTGGCAAAATCATTTTCATCAAGATTTGAACCATATGCCTTTCATAATTTCATTAATTCACACAATAGTGTTTCTATTAGTGGTAAGTTCAAAAGTGATGGTGTTTAATATTTATTCTATGGTGTTCAGGGCTCGTTTTTTCTTGATCTCGACACGTGCCGGTGGTCTTGGAATTAACTTGTTTGCTGCCAATCGTGTGATCATCTTCGACGCATCTTGGAACCCTTCCCATGATGTACAGAGTATATTCAGGATATACCGTTTTGGACAGAAGAAGCCATGTTACATCTACAGGTTTTTAGCTTCGGTTAGTATTGTGCCAGAAACGGGATATAATATAGTTTTCAAAAGCTTTTTGGGAAAGAAAAAGACTAATTCATTTGCTTAAAGGTCTATTTTAATTCCTTCTCAGTGAAAAATTTTGTTTTGTAATTGGCTACATCTCTTATCTTACAAATGTAATCTATTGCGAGAAGAGTAGGCATGTGTTACAATTGACTGTTAATTTTCCTATCCGCCTCTTTGATTAAGTGTATTTTCAAAACTACCAGAACATATAGGTTATGTTAAGTACATTTTCAATTTATCGAATTTTAAATGAAATGGTAAATAAACTAATCATTGATATCAACAGCTTCCAGCCCTGGCCTGGTCTGTTTGGAACATAAGCCTCTCCTCCACAATGACCCAGTCTTCTCCTGTCTCCTCCACACGTCTCTGCACTCCCTTCAGCCACTTGTCCCTTGATCTTCCTCTTGCCCTCCTGCCTCCTACTTTAATATCCAGCATCTTCTTTGGTATATTCTCCTCCATTCACTTCACATGACCCATACCATTCATAACTCTTCTATTCTGTCCCTCACTGGCTCCTTAAATATTCCTCTCACACTCTCCTTTCTCATCCTGACCATTCTTTTAACTCCTATAGTGCTTTTCAAAAATTTCATTTCACAAGGTTTAATTCTGTTTCTATTTTGCTCTTTCATTGAAGGGGTTAAAAAAAAAGCCACTAAGGAGCGACAAAATAAAAATCCCCCTGATAAGAATCAAGAATATTGAGATACTTAGGAATATTAATATAAACATAATTTTGAATTAATTAACTTATAATTGGTATTGTCCTTCCTAGCTCAAATAATTATAATATTTTTTCATAGTGTGTGCTGAAAGCTTAGATAAGAATTATTAATTGTACTCATATGTATTATTAGATAACATTAAATTATTAGGTTTAAAGGCTTCCAAAAATGAGTAAACTTTTTAGCATGGACTTAAGCTATTAATTCATGCACACTTAAACGACCATTTTCTCTCAACTTAACTTTGTGTCACAGAGCACCATGGAGGAAAAGATATATGACAGACAAGTTACAAAGCTCTCTCTGTCTTGTCGAGTGGTGGATGAACAGCAGATTGAGCGGCACTATAACATGGCGGATTTACAGGAGCTTTACACCTTCGACCCGGAACAGACAACCAAGAGACCAACACCAATACTCCCCAAGGTCAGTTTTCTAAACTTTGACATGCCTTAAATATTGTACATGTTTTCACCAAATTTCAATCATTATTCAGGGTTAACACTGATTGGTAAAAACTGGGAATTTAGCTTGAATTTTTCACTCTTTTCTGAAATTTAAATATATTAAGAGCTTTTTTCAAAGGCATGACCAAACTACTTGATTTGGTATTAAATTTTCAGAAAAATACACTACTTACCAGTTTTAGTAGAGATGGGCAACTCGAATCCACTGAATCCTGACAAGTATTAGAGATTCGAGGATTCAGTGTTTTACTGGATTCGATGGTCGAATCTTTCACCTCATAAACAAAGCATAATATTTAGAATTCAAAAATTACTTAGCTAGGCCTGCTTGAAAAGCACAACGTAATCCGTAATATTTATTTTGTCGGAGAAAAGAGATAAATATGATTAAAATATTCTTTAAAAAATGAAAATAATTGTTAGGTGTGGAAAATCATATGTGCCTAGTACCCTACTCTCCCAACCATATGGGAAACTTGGACTCGACCGTTTCAGCGCATGCTCACTTCTAAAACTTTCACCTCATGAACAATCTTGTAAAAATTTTAATTAACACATTAAAACTCTTCAAAAACTGAAAATTAAAACTAGAATTAAAATAAACTCTAAATAAATAAAACAAATTACGGCTTTAATTTTAACAGAAATAAGAACACATTACGCATGATACAAAGTCAGAGGCCATTATTCTCGTTACAAAGTCGACCACCATGACATATATTATGTTTACTCGCACGAGTGATGATTAAAATAAAGATACTGTTAATTCTTACTATCCAACTGGTTTTAGTTATCTACAACTATGTAAAGAACCCCAATTTATTACATACGATCCTTAAGTTAGACATTTTGTTGGGTTTCATGAAAAATAAATACTGTCAACAGTCAGACAGCGATAAAACTGTTTATTTATCTCTACTGACCTATGTATCGTATATTGATTGTTTGTTTAAAATCGATTCAGGTAATCTGATCACTTAGCAAGCGCTCTCGAGTTTTAAGAATCAAATAACGACTTGCCAATCGATTATTTGTTTTTAAATTGATTTTAACTTAGAGTTGTTTTTTTTTAACATGTTATTGAAGTGTTAATGAAATAATTGTAGAAATATTCAAATGTAGTCATGCCTTATAAGATGGGAATGACCATATTGTAGTTGAAAATATGTTCGTATTTTATATAGAATGTATTCTTAGAAATCGATACATCGCAAGAATCGAACATATTTGTTTTCTACGCGAAAATAGATAATGGATATAAAAGAAAATGATAATAAAACATACTTAGACATGATTGAGTTAACAATTTCCATTATGTTTAATTGTTGAGCATGTTATTTTAGTCTTTATTAAAAATATCTGTTTGTATATCTATTTTTTCTATCTTAATACAATAACATAACCTGTAATGATGATTAAAGTTGATCTAAGGACAACTAGGCCTAATCTGTTTATTTCACATGTTTTTTAGAAAATTAATTCATTCTAACAACACTTTTAAAGATACTAAGCTGTGGACAGTCAACTTACAGTTCAACCAAAAGCATCAGTCTACTCTCCTGACCTTATGAAGCTGTCTGTGACAGTGAAAGCTTGTCCTTAAAAATGTGTTTATGTGTGTTTTAGTGTTATATCTAAACAATTTCTACTCCAGTATCACCCAGGTAAGTGTGCTGGCTATCCCTCTTAATTTAAACCATGATTTAGCCTAGTGCTCTATACCACATAACCTAAAGATAACTAAAAGGCACTCAAATTTTCATTGATTTTATTTCTAAACTGTAATATCAGTCTAGATTGTTTAATTTGGCTGTATATTAACCTGTATTTTGTGAGGGGTGGTTGGGATCGAAAGCATGATTGAAATAAATTTTAATTCGAAGTTTAGGCCTATATTGTGATATGTAGGTCTATTTGTAAATCATTAAAATTTATAACAATTTGCTAGGATTCGGATTCAATATTCGATATTCGAAAATAAAATGTAGATTCCGATTCGAGAAATTGTGGATTCGACCCATCTCTAATATTTAGTATTAACATGACTGCCAACCTGTCTTTTATAGTTAATCAAAAGAGGTTAACATTCTTCTTTACCACGGTAGAATGCACACACAGATTCATATAAGAAGACACTTTTTGACAATTATAAAATTAACTTAAACAAGTATAATAAATATTTATACGTCAAGTCGTGTGATCTGCAGCTGTCACTTTTGATAAATATTATCACTACCTATGAAATTATTAATAATATGGAAAATGTTATCATTGTTG
>CABFOW010001844.1:0-40951 GCA_902141385.1 Timema californicum
TTTTAAGAGCTATTATTAGTTGTTTAAATTTTATTCGAACTTCGATTCGACTTCGAGAATATTCTTGAATATTCGCTTCGACATCGCTTCGAACTGAAAAAACTGGCTTCGCACACCCCTACTAAAATGCATAAATAATAGCTTTGGCTATTTCAGTCATTAATATGCAATCCCGTACAATTATAATAATTGTACAAATGACTGCAATAAGCCAACTACCAAGTCAAAGGTGGCTGCGTTATCTGATAGCTCGTGATCTTAATAAGATCACACATTTGTAGCCGACAATTCCTGCACGTCCATCATAGACTTTGCCTTAAAATATGAGTAAGAAATTACCCTGGGCATGGGACGAATCCTGGTTAGCTCAGTGGTAAGAGCAATGGAGTACTAAGCCAAAGGTCCTGAGTTCGATTCCCGTGTCCAGGTGTCAATTTTCAATTTTCAGAATATGTATGTGTGAATACAAAACATGTTTTACAAAATTCCCTGACTTTTCCAGGTTTTCCAGGTTTTCCAGGCAAAATTTTTCAATTTTCCCTGACTACTTTTTCCAGTTTTAATGGTGGATGATATTAAAAAAGTTTGTATCTACTAAACATAAATGGTTTTATCAGTTATCTTAAAAATCATAATGTTATTTTATTTAAATATTGTTAACTTAATGAGGTATTTTAGACATACTTTTTTAATTCCCCGACTTTTAGTTAAATTCCCTGACGTTTCCCTGTTTTCCCTGTCATCGAAAAATTCCCTGACTTTTCCCTGTCTGTAGCCACCATGCAGAGTTGAATCTGTATATTATGTTGGTAAGTTTTTCCAGGATTCAAAGGTAAATTGGAGATTCGGATTCAACCCAATTCTAATTATATTAACACAATTTTTTACTCTCCCAACTACACAAGTGTCTGTGTGTGTGTGTGTGTGTATATTAGGGGTGGATGGGATCCCGAACGCTTGACACCCCCGGGAAAATGTAGGTAATTTATCCATTCCAAAGAGTCAAGAGTAGGGTGGAAAAGACCCTTTCCAACAAGGGTTTGGGCAGGAAATAAATCCCACTTATTGACAGTCTCACTTAACTTTTACTTTAAAAAAAGTGTGTCAAAGTTGTTAAGTTCTTACCTCTTGTTACTATCATAATATCAGGTCCTATTATATTCGGGACCATTTATTTTTCATTCAGTCAGAACACCTTAATATGTTAAGTTCGTATTATATTCAGGGCAATACTGTATATTTGCAATTTGATGGTATTTAAGTCTAAACAAATATTAGAGATAATCGATTATTACCTATTTTGAATGTTGCCGTTTTGTTTAGTTTCCAGTTTTATTGAGAGATAAGAATCGAAGTAGCGAGAATTGTAATGTTAAGATCGATTCTCGATTCTTCTGATACCAGAAGGAATCGAGGGTATCGAGGAATAAAGTTTGACCACCCTAGTTTTTATGATATACCATATTTATCTGAATCCAAGACAAGGTTTTCCCCCAAATTTGTAGCTTCAAAGTCGAAGTGTCTTCTTAAAATCGCAGACTAAGCATTGGGTTATGGTTAAACCAAATGTAACATTTTACATGTTTATTTAATATAAATAAAATAGTGAAAGGCCACCTTTTTTTATATATTTAATCCATTTTCGTGGATTTTAAAGGTATAACACAGATCATGGGATATTTGGTTATTTTCCCGGATTTTTAAGCTATTTTTTTAGGTCGTTGTTAAAAATAACTATTTAGTTGTGGCCCAATACGATACTCGATTCATTAGTACTCATCGACTAATATCACAATAATCAATACTATATGCTAAAATCTCGATACCACTATTAGTATTCAACACAGTTAACTCCTCAAACAGGTTGGGGATAGTGATGGGCATAGTGAAATTAAATTTGATTTATTTGTGCTGTTTTTGATTACGTTTACAATCACTTCACTTTGATATTAAAAATTCAGCCATTCAAAATAATCAAAATAGATTTAAAAACAAATAATAAATTATCAAATTTTATATGTTCGATTCTTAAAATTTTGTTTACATTGTCAAGTAAGACGTGATGAGAAAACTTGAACCGATTCTAAACAATCGATCATACATAGCGTTTTATTAGACAATTTTAACGATGCCAAACTTTAGTTTGAATCATAAAACTCCACAAAATATCTAACTGTCGAATAATATCAAGTAAATTATTATCTTTGATTAGATGTTCCTAGATCATCAGTTTCGAAATAAGAATAAAGATGCTTGTTTAGTTATTACTAATTTTTTTACATCGCTGTTATGGCGGCTGACATTTACGGTAGTTAACCGCAGACGTGTTTATTGATTAGATTTTTTGTAACATGTGTAATTTTTTTATATTTGCATTATTTTATTATTATTGATATTATTATTAGCACCGCATATTACTACCTGTTCTGGTTATACGCACTTACGCTAATGTGTAATGGTAGGGTGAGTGTGAGATGAAATGGAGGACCTACAGCTTAACGTCGTATCCGAACCAAGGTGGAGGCCTGGCATTCCACACATTCACAAGTTGCGATTAATACACGTCTTGTCATAGCTGAAGGAAAGGTTTGGCAATCAGATAAATCTGTGCCAGGACCGAGGATTGAACCCCGGACCTCCAGCATAGAAGCCTGACACCTTACCTCTAGACCGCCAGGTAACCTAAATTTTTTCCCCCTTACAAAAGCAAAAGTTTGTTGTATATTTATCCTTTGATTTATTCCTATATCTCTTTACCTTATATTATTTTATTTTCTGTATATCATTGTAAAAATGAAAGTGTCATGTTTCAAAAGCTAGCATTAATGGTCTAGTCCAATGTTCATATTCAGATGGGGTAAGGGATGTATAATACTAGGATTTTCAATAATGATTATCATTCGTCATGATAAAAATTAACTTCTCATTGTTTTTTGAAACTTTTTCATTCAAAGTTAACCTTCTTAAGCAAAAGCAATATATGTGGAAAAAAAAAAGAAGAAGAAGAAACTCCTTAGACATTTTGCGAGCCCAATTAGATTTTAAGTCAACATTAGTGTTTTGTTCTGTAAATAAAAAACAATTTGTTAGCATTACAAAATAAGTCGGTCATAACTATTTTCTTCATTCATGATAAAAATATATACCCCTTTTAAAAACTCTATCTAGATAACCACTGAAAAACCGGTGGTCGTCTTAGATTTGGGTAAATAAAGTATTATCTGTATTATATTTAATAATGCCAAAACTTTTGCAAATATTACCATATTATTAGTTTAAAAACTATATGTAATTTTACTACAGAATTATTCTAAATTGTCATTTCTATCATTTCCTTTTACGGTATTTTGACTAATTTCCCTAGGGCAGCATGGCTAGAGGTTGATCATGGCGAATTAAAATACTCATGTTGCCTGTCCTTGATATAAAAAAAAACAGACAATATAATTTAATAATCAAAAGAGTAAATACATTCTATCTATCTACAAGAATAAAGACACAAGTTTGAACAGGCAAATGTAGAATCAAAGTCTAAACTTTTTTTTGTGAATCAAGAAAGAGGCAACATCAGTATCTAAGTGACCATGATCAACCTATAGCCATAATGAAGTCCAGTTTGTGTTTTACTCTTTGGCATTGAAGCCATCGAAAATTACATAATTATGTGTTTTTGTGTGTTTTAATTGTGAACTTTAAGGCCTAAAACTTTTTGGTAAGTGTATAAGCCTTCCCCTTATATCGTCCATTGAATGTTTAATTGCAATGTTAGGTATTGAAATAGCTTATAGTATCCAAAAAAAAAGGCAGTGCTTCAAAAACCCCTTTAAAAATAAATGGACCTTGACTCTAATAATACAAATTTAACTTCAAGCCAAAATGGCTGACAAAATGAAATAATCAAACCTTCTATAGCTGCCACTACTACTGTTCACACATTGTTTTGGATACTTTTTGTTGCAGCTGTTGTAAAACCAATTTTAGGACTTTTGGGGAAACATTTTTAAACTGAAATTCAAGTTTATTTATAAAGAAAAATCAAAATTTATATACCATAATCTAATATTTCTAAATATTGTTTTTTTTCAGAACAAGGAAATAAGAAGCTTTTGATAAAATTAAAACAAACCTCATCTTTAGCAATTATATTAGATAAAGCCATTGGTTTAGATGGTTGACAAGAAGTATTTGAATCATGCATAGCTTGGCTTGGCTGATCTGAAGCTTGCGTAGTTTGGATGGGTGGATCTGAGGCTTTCGGTGATTGGCTTGGCGGATGTGATGTTTGTGGAGCTTGGCTTGGCAGATGTGATGCTTGTGGAGCTTGGCTTAGTGGATGTGAAGCTTGCGAATGTCGAGTTGTATTTTTGTTTTCAGAATTATCTCCTTCAACTTGTACAATTATGGATCCATCCTCAGACTGAAATAAATTTAAAATAACAGTGTAAATAAAACAAAATAAGATGATTATATTTTATTACATAAAATTAAGAGTTGGAGAAACTTAAAAATTATTTTCCCCAGTCAGATATTTTCAGCTATCAGCTTTTTTTTTTGTAAGGGTGAGGTGTATAAGGAGAAATAGTTAGCTTTTTATTTTCACAAAATTATGAAATTAGTTTTTTTTAATTCTCTATTGTTTCTGACATAAGTTGAAGGTAATGATTGGGACCTTTGAATCTTCAGGATCTTTTTTTAAAATTAGAGATTAGAAATAAAGACATATTTTTCTTATGTTGAATAATTTTTTTAAGAGCTCTTATACTTACTGTTTGTCAATGATAACTAGGGCACGTATGTTTATGACTTATTATATTTTTAGTTTCACCTTGAATTTAATGCATAATGAACTATATACACTTTTTATACTACCCTGACTCAAAATATAAACATTTTATTTTGCATGGAAGTGAATATTTAGAGCAGTTTATAATTCTAAGTCATATTTCCACAATTTGGGGAGAATAAAATCATATTTCGATTAAAATTACTTAAATAACTGATATTTCTAATTAGTTCTCTTGTGCTTTGCATTTTATATTGTAATATCTCTCTTAGCTCTTTTTAGAATGTTTCTCTGATTAATTGTGAGCTTGTCAGATCAGTAATTAAATATTTGTTGGTGAATTTCTTTCATTGCAAGATACTTCCTTGATTTAAGGCATATTTTTAATGAGATAGTCAACTCTGGTTATAATGAACCTCTACGAACTCTGATATTTTGTTCCCTTGGTCCAAAGTTAACAAAAACAAATTTAAAAAAGATATTTGAAATTAGTGGGTTAGTGACAAATACAAAAGAGTTCAAATACAATTGTTCTTTATTGAAATCTATTAATCATTATAGTCTTTAAAAAAATCTGTTATATGCTGTTATTTACGGTTTTAGTTAATATCTTTTCCGGATCCTTCTCTGTACTTGTTCCACACTATCCATGCATCCAAAAAACTAAACTGAGTAGAAATGTATATCTTTTTTAAAGTTTCATATACCCTCTCGAAGAAAGGGATTAGTGAAAACAATTACTAAATGAACATAGACTTTTATTCATTATCCTGTAATTCCTGTCCTATCAATACAACTCATAAGACTGTCTTCCTTTACCTGCCGCAGACAAAGGTATTATTATTATTATTATTATTATATTAGCATTGCTTGTTACTACCTGTTCGGGTTGTACGCATTTACACTAATGTGATTGTGAGATGAAATGGAGGACCTACATTTTAACGTGGAATTCAAACCATGATGGAGGCCTGGCATTACACACATTCACAAGTTGTGATTAATATGACAAAAGTATTAAAACTTAAGCCAGGCCAATGAGTGAAGTGAATGTTTGTCCCTGCATTCCTTTTCCACATTCTGTACTTTTGAGTCAAGCTTTGTGCTGCCTAAACAACAACTCAAGAAAATTGGTGTCTTCAAGTTTAAACAACCACAATGTTATGTTTTTAAAGGATTATGTTAGAATGACATTTCTTATTGAAAGTTTGTTTTTGCTCAATGCACTTTATTTCATACATATTATTAAAAGTTTAGATTTTTCTGTTCACTAAAACCGAAGTTGAGGGTTCATTATAAACAATTTTTTTTTTAACACATATTGAAATGTATGTGGGTTGGGACCAATGAATTAGGTTCACTGTAACTGAATGTTCACTACAACCTAGTTCACTAAAACCAGAGTCCACTGTATTCATTATAATTAACATACATTTTTAGGGCAAATTTGTATATTTTTAAGAGCATATTTTCATGCATATTTCACAATTCTTAAGGTCATAAACATCCAAACCTTAATGATAACTGACTTTGGGAACACATATTTTTCTCTTTTTTTTACTATTTGTTAGTACTTCTATTTTCACTTGCACTTTAAGAATTATTATAATAAAGTAAACAATCTATATTAACAATGTTTTTTAACATTTTGATATAAGATTAAAAGGTTGAAAAGGGTCTGTAGTGACTCATACTTGACAGCTTGCAAGTGAGAGGAGTGAGAAAGATATTGCTGGAGGGGGTATTTCAAGGTCAACACTTTGTGAGCAGCAGACTAGAAAAATTGTTTAAGAATGAAGGGCCAAATTTAAGTGGGGACAGAAAAAAAAAACTCAACAATACTCAAATAATTGTTACCTTGTAATTACTTATTTTATAATTAATATTAGATTATTACTTATTTAATGAATTTAAAATATTTATTTTGTCATCTATAGCTATTGTTTGATTAAAGTAAAGCATAAAAAATATAAGTAATAATATGTGTTAGCTACTTTTCATGTGAAATATGAAAACAGTGAACTTATCTATTAATTATTAAATTTGAATCAAGTCCACTATTTTACAAATCCAAATCTTGGAAAATATTGGGAACATAAGAGAAAACACAGATATAAAAGAATAATATAAAATACTTCTAGTAACTAAATGTTAACATTCTTTCTTACAGTCCATTTCATTCATATATTCAGTCAAGTGTTAAATTACTGGTCCGGATCTGGGTTAAGTTCATCCTATAACTATATTTGGAAGAAGGTCTAGGAAAGGTGGATAGAAATTAATAAAAAGGAACAAACACAATATGGCTTTTACAATTAAAAGACAAACACAGTCCAAATTTTACAAAGCTACCATTGGAAAGAGAGTCAATGGCTGCCTCTTGAAGAAAGTCAATCGTTAATCCCCAATACCCTGACCTAGTTTCATTCTATCGGAACTCAATAGGGGGTAGTGTGAAACGCGCAACGTAACCTCCTAAGAAAGGAACACATAAAAGGAATAGTGTCAATAGCAAACAAAAGAAATGAACATTGTAAGCGAATATATAATATATATAATAGCGGTCTGCGAGCTTGGATTTTTTCAATTAAGTCGAGTTCGAGTATATTCATAATTTTAAAATGTTTAAGAGTATTAAAACACGTTCTTAAAATGTGAATCACACTTATTTTTAATATAGAGTAAATACTTTTGAAAAAAAAAAAAAAAAATTAAACAATGGAAATGTCGGTTTTTAAATTAGAAATAACACTTATAAAACACAATTTAAAAATAAGAACAATACTCAAATAAAAATCTAATAAAAAATAATTAAAATGGTTTCACACTCATGCCCTTAAGGACATTAAAATTACACCAACAATAATTATAAAAAAGTTAATAAAATAGATAGTTGCATGATGGCTTGGAAATGTATAATAAGACAGTGTAGAAACAATGTACAATGATTTAAATTAAGTGATAGTGAAGGAAGCCAACCAGAAAAGATAGTTAGGTTAGGGTTTGGCCAGATTGACAAGCGTGCAAGCGAATGAGCGACTGGGTGGCCGAACTGGTGAGTGTGTGCGTAATTAGCAAATAGCTCTCGATAGTTGTTGACAAGGAGGCAAAGGTTCGAATCTTGGCTTAGTGAACTGAGGGTGGATTTTTACAAGTTGTAATGAGAGGTGGCCAGACTGAGCGTGCGAGCGACTGAGCATGTATGCTTGAAAGATAAAACTGGTTCTATTTTTCAAGCGCGCATGCTCGGCCTGGTACAGTCGAGTTTACAGGCACTAGGCAATATTACTGTATGTTAATTCATTGAGTGCTCATTTTGACATTTTTATTACTATCAATAGGTTTGGCACACTTGCTACTAACGGCCTAATTTAATTGGTAAGATCATAAACCATACCTATATAATATATCATAAACCTATTGATAGTAATAAAAATGTCAAAATGAGCACTCAATGAATTAACATACAGTAATATTGCCTAGTGCTTGTAAACTAGACTGTACCAGGCCGAGCATGCGCGCTTGAAAAATAGAACCAGTTTTACCTTTCAAGCATACATGCTCAGTCGCTTGCATGCTCCAGTCTGGCCACCTCTCATTACAACCAATGTGTTCTATTTTATATTTTAGTCACTTGCCCAGTCGCCCGTCCCCTTAGCCCTAGATAAGAAAAGACACACTTCTCTCTACATTCTTTCTTAAACGTTTACACTTCTCACTTTTTAAACTTCCACAGTTACACATTAGTTTGAATTTCCGGGAATATTACTTTTTCATTAATGTCTCTTCATATTAAAAATAAATATTTCTGAAAATTCAAAACAATGTGCAACTGTGGAAGTTTGAAAAAGTGGGAAGTGTAAACGTTTAAGAAAGAATGTAGAGAGAAGTGTGTTTGTTTATATCTAGGCCTAAACTAACTATCCTTTAAGGTTGGATTCTTTAACTATCCCTTTACAATATTTTAGAGTGTTTCTATCCTGATATAATAAAAAGGTTAATAAAATCGACGTTTTATTAAGCTAATATTTCTCCAAAATATGCTTCAGTCACTTAATTTATCCTATAAGAAAAAGTAAAAATCAAAAACAAAGAAATTTGAAGTGATTCGTATTTTGTTTATATTCCTTGATGTAATTGCGCTCGATCATGTCTTCTGTTCTATTTACATTCCTCTATGCACAGTTGCACATGCGCGTTGTACGGGCTATCGTTAGACATTATCTAATTGAAAAATTTACTTTCAATTAAATTTTTAATGCTTATACACAAGTTGATGCCAATACTTTAAAATTAAAAATAATATGACTATAAAATAATATTTCTAGTAAACAATATGAAATAACCTGCCTCGGTGGCGTAGTTGCCTAACGCGCTTGTCGTGTTGAGCTCGACTGCTGAGGACGAGGAGATTGAGGTTTGAATCTCGGTCGGGTGAACTTCAATCAAGTATAAATCAAAGTGGACGACAATATTGAATAAATTTACCATCAGAAGTAGTTTTAAAGCTCTATTACATTATCAATGTGAAAAGTGAAATTAATTTTTAAATGCTTGTTAAGCAACCGATGATTTATAAGCGGGAATGCTGATATTATCTCAATTAAAAAGACTATGCTTACTATTGCGTTTTAAAAATTTATCATTAAGTACATCAAGCGGAAGCTCGAAAATGTTGAACCTACAAAACTTTCGATCTCAAGCTTAAATGACAAGCTCGGAATACGAGTACTCGCAGGGCCCTAATATTTAGGAAAACCTCTTTTTGCTTAATGAGGTAATGTTATTATATGAGGAAGAAGGTACAGAAGGAAAGTGAATGAGGAGGAAGAAGGGATAGAAGGCAAGCGATAGGAGGCTGAAGTGGAAAGAGGAGTTGTATCGAGAGTGAAGAGTATGTATGAGAAAAACCAGGAGTTGTGTTAAGACGAAGAGTAGGAGGAGGGAGTGGTTACAAATTAAAAAAACTTGAGTGCCCTTTCATCGTTACCATTTGTAATGGTAATTGAAATGGTCATGGTAATTGAAATGGTCATGAACAAAGTGGCAAGAAAGCTTAGGGAGGAAAGAATGAAAGCCATGTTTGCTGATGACTGATGGTATAGGAGGAGAAGGAAAAGGAAGGAGAGGAACAACTACAAGAATGGAATGAGGAAGTGAAAGCGTGGAGTGAAATTTAGCACGGCAAAGTGTGAAGTGATGGTGATGATAAGAAAGAAGATAAGGCCTTGTAGAGTTCTAAAGTGGAATGGATTAGAGCCGAGAAAAGTGCAGAATCTAAAATACCTTGGAAGCGTGATTGAGGTGAAATGTGAAAGTAGAGAGGATTTAATGAAAAGAGGACATCAGGTAAGGTTGTTCTATAGGTGACCAAAAGACCTGCTATAGAGAAGAAAAGAACCCTTGAAGTGATGTACAGGGCGTACTTTGTACCCATAGTCACATATGCAGAAGAAACATGTACATTGAATGTAAGAGAATAGGAAAGTGGAGGCCATGAGAATGAAGTTTTTGAGGAGCGTGTTAGTTGTCACAAGTAGAAACAAGATTAAGAATGACGTTATCTGGGAAAGAGTGGGGGTAGAGAGATGACATGGGATAACAGAGAAAGTAAGACTGAGATGGTATGGACATGTAATGAGGATGGAAAAAGAGAGGATGCCAAAGAAAATGTAGGAAAAATACGACAAGGGAGGCCAAGCAAGAGATAGGAGTAGCAGATAGCAGAAAGTGTTCACACGAGAGGAAAATTTAGACATTTAACCAAAGTGACCCGGCCACGGGCTGAAAAAAGTTTATGATGATTTATGTACAGGAAAGATGGTTAGAAAGATATAAAAGCTGTAGTGATATTATAAATACTTTTTTCACTTACCTTTCCAACTGGTTTAACACTCAAGGTGGCATCATCATCTAAATTGTGGTAGCTTTCAGAGGTGAAATCTGCCAGTTGAATCTTTAGAGCCTAAAATATATGTAGAATAATATGCAACCAATTACATATGAAAAGTGTTTATAAAAAAGAAAAGAAAGAAAAACAAGTTTTGTTAGACAGCAAAATTATCAATAAACAATATCAGTTTATATGTTATTATGATTAATTATAATAGGGATGTGTGAGACTCAAATATATGAGATCAAGATGAGTAAAACTATAATTCTCGATCTCGTCTCGTTAGCTTAAAATGATTCTTAGAAGAAAAAATAAAGTTTTATTTCATTTTTAAACCTAAACAAAGACACCTTCCTTCCATATACAGCACTCAAGACACTATCATCAAATAGGAATATATGTTTCACTGAAGTCAAAGGTACTGGAAAGATAAGGAAGCTCGCCTGGTCTTAGTCTCACCAAGTTCATCTAATCTTCTTTTCTGGTGAGGTTGTCAATTGGCATTAAAATCCTACATCGTACATTCTAAATCATAAATACTAGGGGTACTTCCCCCTCTAAATGGCTTCTTACTCTTTCTTCACATGAATGAGGGTACATTTAATCTAAAATTCTCCTCCCCAACCAATAAAGAGCGAACAGACCGACCAGATAATGCAAAGCGGGGTGAAAATAATATATGTTAAAATAAATGCATTTTCCGGTCTTTAATATCCATTAAGGCTTTTCATGTATTTAAATAAACTTTACATCAACTTCAATAAATTTATAAAAAAGCGTGTAAAATCAGATATTTCTTATTCTTTTATTTCTAATTTGAACTGCATAAGTTAAAATTTTAACTTCTACTGGTTTGTGCGTTGTAGAATACCGACAAGCAGTTGTGTTTTCTTACAAGTTCAAATGCGATACATTGTGGATTTTATGAGCTTCATTTTCTAGTATTGACTCTCTTAAACGTGCTCACCCGTGATAGTCTGAAAGAGGCCTCAGCCAAACCAGCTTATTTTTTGCAATTTGTCTTACTACGGGTCTGGACTGGTTACCCTTTATTGCTCTATTAGGGTAGGGATAAGGAAGCTAGAATTGAGTTGGAATGTACCGAATTTGTGTAAAGAGAGAATGGGAAACCACTTAGTAAAATCACCTGCCCAGCCGAGGTTCAAACCCGAACCTTCCTGTCACCAGAAACCATAAAAGTGAGCTTCATGTTTATTCTGCATGATTATCAATAACCACTATGTTACTCTAGAGATAATTTTCATAGTCACTTTTCACATTGTCAATTTGTGTGCCACAGTTAAATGAGTGATGATTAAATTTACAAATAAATTGTTATTTGCACTTATGAATTCATTTGGTGGATTGAGTAAATTACTGCTTATTAATATAATTATTAAATTTAATGTTTTTTTTTAACATTGTGTCTTACTACCTGTTCATGTTATATACATATGCAGTGATTACACCAGTGAGTTAGGGATGTGGTAGGTTGAATTTAGAAGAAGTGTACCCAAACTTGCATGTAAATAGAGTGGAAAAGCATTTTGCAAAAACCATCCTCAGTACAACCAACCAAGAAACAAATCCACCTCTTCCTATTAATGGCAGTCTAGTCTAACATGAGAATGAAGTCCGAGACCATGCGGCCACCGAAGCAGGTGATCTTTATGTTAATAATTTTCAAAACAATTAGTGAAAAAACATGTCATGTGTCCCCACATGAGATTTAAACAGGTGCCTAGCAATATATCTGTTTAGTAGCTGATACAATACAAATACAAATGTGGCTGATGTTAACTGTGCTATCCTTTTTTAAACAATTTATTTCTCTCCCTTTCCCCACCCCAATTTCTGACCAGCACTTTCTGATGACTCATAGGCGACAGATTCTTGACCTATGTAGATGTATTTAAATGTTTTAGGAGGGGGTAATTTTATCATATTTACTCATTTGAAACTCAATTCACCTCAAGATTAATTTTTAAGGCACACAAGACCTCTTTAATAGTTATAAAATTAAACACAATATTGTATTTTAGACTAATAATTTATTACCAATGTTATATAGTTGTCAAAAAGGGGAGTGGGTTTGAGGAAGAAGCAGAGTTAAACCGGCCAAATATTCAAAGCTATGTTAAAGTTTTCAAAGCTCTATAGTCACACAATTTCCTACAATTTTTACTAGAACTCTTTAAAGAAAGCATCTTTTCAGTATTTTTAAGGAATTAATTTACAATATCTGGGGCACCACTGCTACAAAAGCTTCAAAATACAGTTCCATGAGAAAAAATATGTTTAAAATAAAAATAAAATTCTTACCAAATCAGGATCCTGCACTAAAGTTTCTGAAAGTGGTCTCAAATTATTAAGTGTATTCACTTCTGTGTTTCCAAAATCGATGTAATGCACTATCAAATCAGGCTCCACAGCCTTTACACGAGCACGACACCTGAAAAACAAAGTGTAATTACAATATATACTATTTTATAAGATGTAAATTTAAGAATTTGCATTTGCCAATTTTTTTATTAACATGAAACAATATTCAAAATAGTTATTGGGATAATTGGGGAGTATCATATTTCACCGCATAATCGTTGCATTTTTTATGCCTTATTAGCAGGGGAGAGGAGGTAGGGTGTGACCATTATGTGAAGCTTTAATTTTCCTTTCTTAATATTGTATTGGCTTGAATATATATATATATATATATATATATATATGATGTTTTCATACTAAAATTACCCTTTTAAAAACTCATCTTGTATTATATGTGCTGCCTAACATTTTCCATAGAAAAAACGTCAAATTCCAAGGTATTGGCCCGAATATAGTACAGCCTCAAATATATTATGACTAAATTTTTTGAGGTGGTCAACATGAAACATAAATGATCTAAAAAATAATAAAACCTGATATACGACAGGTAAAATTTTAACAACTTTAACACTTTTTTTTTTAAAAAAAAAGTACAAGTTTAGTGTTAAATTTTATAAACAAAAACTGAAAAACAGGGTGCAACCATTATGCGATGAAACCATTTAAACCAACTTTTTGGACTAAAAAACAGGTTGCGACCATTATTTGGTGAAATACGATAAATACAATTAGGGGTGTATGAAGACAACTTTTTAAATTCGATGTGAGCTGGATTTAAATAAATGAAACATCCCCAAAGCTGAATCGAAGTTTGAATATTTTTTGTTAAATGTTTTATTCTGGAAAGAAATAAGTTATTTGATGAACCATTTCCAGCCTGTGGTTGGTTAAGTTTAATGAAATGTCTCCATATAATTTTAATGAAATGCCTCTATCCTCTTCTTTGCTTCGACCATGTTTCTTTCACTCACAGTTGCTGTTATTTGCTCCACCCATCTCTTTCTTGGCCCCCCATTGTAGTCTTTTTCCAAGAAAGTTCATCTCTAACATTCACTTTAGTATTCTTTCCATTACAATCCTCATTATTTGACCATACCAACTCAGCCTTGCTTCCTTTACTATCTCAATGTACTACTTGTACTTGTTCCTATTTTTAACATGCCAAGACTAGCTACACTGGCTCATTGGTGAGTCCAGCACCCCTGAACATCAAGGCCCAGGGCAGTACCTAATAATTATACTCCAACCCTCCCATACCCCCCCCCCCATCCAAAAGGGTGGGATGATTCGGATACCCGGGGAGTCGAGACTTAGCTACCCCCAACAATATATTATTATTATTATTATCACCGCGTCTTACAACCCGTTCGGGTTATATGCACTTATGCTAATGTGTAATGGTAGGGTGATTGTGAGCTGAAATAAAGGACCTACAGTTTAACGTGGAATCCGAACCACGGTGGAGGCCTGGCATTCCACACATTCACAAGTTGTGGTTAATACACATCTTGTCAGAGGTGAAGGAAATCAGATAAATCTGTGCCGGGACCGAGGATTGAACCCGCGACCTCCAGCACAGAAGTCTGACACCTTACCCCTAGACCACCAGGTCACCCCCAACAGTATAAAATGATGTGATCAGTACCAGGGACTCGTGCCTACCACCTATCCAGAGTGGTACCCGGGGCTATTTACTTCCACTCACAGAAGAAACCCTGTTATCTCCACTCTTTCTAGTGTGTGTGGGAATGGAATTACACCCATTGCATATGGGAAATTAATTCCCCATTATGCATGCATAAGAGGGGTGGCACCCATGTATTAGCCCATCATCTAGGCCATGCAGTACTAACTGTCCATGTTAACACCGGAACTTTAAAACGGCTCACCACACAAACGGCGAGGCCGAGGCCCAGACCCTACCGCTCTGCCCACGTCATCACTCGTTGACGAGTAAACCCTAACCCTTGCCCGGATAACTTCATTCCTAAACCTGTTTCTCCTTTTGATAGCTGCAATGCTCCTTGCAAACTTCATTTCCATGGCCTTCACTTTCCTTGAATGAAAATGGTTTGAGACCATAGAAAAATAAAAAGGACAAAGATCAAGTTTTATTTTCTATGTTTGTGCTTTCTGTTAAATGTGAAATTTCTTTAAAGTAAAGTGTGATCTATGTTTAGTAAAGTAGGTGTTTAACAATAATTGTGAATAGAGATGCCAAGATACCAGTTTTTCTCGATCCCAAATCTTAAAAGTTCAACATCGATTCTTGATTCCATTTCTTGAACATTTCCTTTTTAATTATTTTTCCAGGCATTATTGCACATAACATCTAACATACCTGATACCCTACTCACCCCTCAATGCAAAACTTGGACAATTACAACAAATGTTCACTTGAAACTTTAATAAATATCTAAAAGATTGGGAGATTAAACACACTAAAAGTCTTCAAAACTAAAATTTTTAATAAAGTCAAAATAAATTCAATAAATTGCAGATTTTATAACGTATAGAAGAACACATTTCACATGTTCAAAAATGTCAAGTTATCCACCATAACTGATCCTACGCACACTAGCTCACCAGAAATGGGTGATGAAGTTTTGGCAACGATATAACGATAATCTATTGAATTAAAATAAATATAATAAATAAATTTTGCTCAAATTGTATTAACTACGCTGATTCTTTTTCTATGTTTATTAAATTGTCTTATTCAAAGAGCTAAATAAAAAATAAAAAATTGAAAGGCGACAAAGAATATGATTAAAGGAGAGCGGTAAATTTAATTTAATAATAATGTCATAGCTTTCAATATACACATTGTGATAAATCAATTAATTCTAGATATATTAATATATTACATAAAACTGCATTTCTAGTCTATGTATTATATATCAATGGTTTGTTTAGAATCGATTAATTTTTCTGACAGTCTACCTTAAATTTTACTTTAAAAAAGTTTTTACCTCTTTATACTGTCATAATGTAAGGTCGTATTATATTTGAGATCATTTATTTTTCATGTAGAACACGTCGAAATGTTAGGGTTGTACTATATTCGGGGTAGTACTATATTCTGGCTATTAGGATATATTTACAATTTGCCGGTAATTAAGTGAAAAGGCAACTAAATTAATGAGAAATAATCAATTATTACCTACTTTGAATGCTGCCGTTTTGTTCAGTGGAGAAACTCTGTACAATAATGTAAAGTAAGTGATAGTGAAGGAAGCCAAACTGAAAGGATAGTTTGGTTAGTCCTAGATAGAAACACACTACTTTCTTAATTTTCTTTTAAGCGTTAACACGCCCCACTTCTTCAAACTTCCACAGCCTCACCAAAGTTATATTTAGGTTGGTAGATTAAGTTGGGTGTATTGCAGTAAAAGTGTATTGTTCTAACTTCATGCTCTTACTATTGAAGGTCTTGCTGGGTGGGTGGATCTTGCAGGCGTTGCAGCGTTGTTTCATACACAGGCGTGAACCTTTTTCTGTGTTGAGTGAGGTGAAAGTTTTGATAGGGTCTAGTAATTTTGGGTGTACTAGAGGATTAAAGGTTTTGTATCCGATTGGAAGAAATTATAGTGGCCATTCTTAAGAATAGTGATTAATGTTCATTCTTTGCCGTACCATATAGCATTTGATGGTGAAAGGAATGTCATTAAAGGTTTGTCTTTAATGTGCCGAGTCATTTGAGAGGGCTCTGGGGATTTTAGTATCAATAAGAGCTGAAAGGTATCCTCCCTCTTTAAAAAGTGAAATTATTTTATTGGAATAGGGAGTGAGGTCAGGAGTGTCTGAACATATGTGTTTGGCTCTAAATCTACATACAAAGAAGTAACATGCTGTAGTGAGATATTGTGGGTGAAAGTTGTTGAGCATATTTCTTGAATGTGCCCAAATCATAAAATATTGTCAATGTACCGGAACCATACCAGTGGTTTGATGCGTCTAGAACATAGGAAACGTCCTTCCGGGTGTTCCATGCTGGATTAAATCTAGGTGTAATTCGTTTTTGATTAGAACCCATGTTTGGCTTTGGCAGCTATTCGAAGCTTCGTCTGCTATTCAAAGTCTAGTGATAGTAAACTTATATATTTTTATCATTTTGAGTTTTACAAAAAGTTTACTTTATTTTCTTGGTGGAACTGGGAAAATCTTAACACTTTGAATTTCAAGATCGGCATAACATTATATCCTCTAACCGCCTTGATCACAAATATTGATTGGTACCAACTAAGATAAATTTATTTCTTTTAAAAGTGTAAATTAAAATATAATAATTTTGTATTTTATTTTCAGTGTGTGAAGTATTTTTTCAGGCTGGCTACTCAAAATCCATACCTAAATTCCCTGGCTTTTCCAGGTTTAATGGGAACCCATCATTTAATGGCCTTATCAAAATAAGAAGTAACAATAATAATAATTAAGCTGACTAAATAAAAAATAAACAAGTGATAAATGGGAAGATTCTAGAAAATATAATCTCCTGCTGTGTTGCAAGTGAATTAATGTTAAAGAATCTATGTAATAATAATAATATAATATTTAGGCCTACCTGATTAAAACGAGCTTTAAGCTATGATATAGGTATTTGTTTAAAACAAAAGATAGTAATGTAAGTCAAAAAAAGTGTGAAAAATATATAAAAGAAAATTAACTTTAAGGATGAAATAGAAATGTTATTTCTTGATATATTTAAATAATAAATAAGTCTTACTATTATCACCATTTACAATATTTATACTAAACAAAGACGACGAAGCTTACCAACAACCGTCAGAGTATGCAGAGACCAAAGTGCCAACTTTAGGGGTTTTTACAAGCACATTAACTTCAGCTTGATTCAATTCAACCAAGATCCGTCTAAAAATTTCATCTTGTTCGACTAGTCGCACCCAATAGTTTGTTGATCCATTCTTGTAGGACACTTTCACCTGGAAGAATACAATGTTTTCTTTTGACCAAATAAGAGCATCTTTAGTCATTGGAGGAATTTTCAAGTGTAGAGTATAATAAATCCAACAAATAGTGCAAATAGGAGTTGTTAAGAGCTTTCAAAGCTTTTTATTGTTATTTGAACTAACTTTGTATATGCAGAGACCCTGAGTTATGGTATAAAAGTTATTGAATTTCCCCGAATGGGTAGTAAGACGCGGTGCTAATAATAATAAGTGATTGAATTTTGCTAAAATAAAATTTGGATTTCAGTACACAAATCTGTAAATATATATATTTGGGCCTCACTACAGGTTCTCTCAAACAGCGAATGAACAATCATCGTTTTGACACAAACCACAAAGATCCGGACAAGCCCGTACCCATCCATGCCGGTACCCACAACCAGGACTTTCAAACCTGCTACACAACCAAAATATTAAGAGCATTTCCCAAAGAGTGCAACAGTTCTCAACTTAGACAGTGGGAACCGGCCCACCAATGGATTACCAAATCAAGATAACCGCCAGGCCTCAAAAGAAGATAATTTCTTTCTTTCCATAAGATTAACTTTTTTCAAATTGTTCATTTTTTTATTATTACTATTTTTTGAATAAATATAATACTAACCACAGCCAAGAAATGTATATTTACTCCCATAAACAGTTGGCCCAAATTGTTTCTCAAAGTCTTTCTTGAAATTCAAAATGGAGTATTCTGGTGTGTTATTTGTATCCTATTCTTTCTTCATTTTTAATGAAGGCAACAATGCCGGAATATTATTCTATTTGTGTTCAAATTAGAGATGGGTTGAATCCACTTCAAAACTACTCAATATGTTGCAGGGATTGCAGCAATATCCAAGGAACAAGGGATTACAGTTCAAGAAATAATTCACCTTTTACGTAACTTTTTTCATTTCTTTATAAAACTCCTCATTTATAAATAATTCTGTTTAATTCCCAATCTAACACAAGAATGTTTATATCATCTTATCATATCACTGTTTTAATGTAATTTGACTCCAAAGTCCACAATTTTTAATATCTTAATTTGTTTAAAACTTTTTAGACGTTTGTTAAAACTTCAATGATTGTATTATATATGCCGGCATACAATATTATAACTTCTAATTATTATTACCAAAAACTTTTTCATTCATAATTCAAACTATAATGCATATATTATTATTTAATTACATCATATATATCAATGTTTTTTCATGTTTAATTAACACAATTTGTCAACTTTATCAAAAATTGAGTAATATTACTATTAATCTAAATCGTTCCTTATTGACAATTAAAATGTTTAAAAAAATATCACATTTGTATTAAAAAGCATTTTACTATTTATTATTGGTTAAGTCATATTATTTTTTATTTTTAAAGTATGAGCATCAACTTTAATTAGCATTAAAAATTGAATTGAAGTAAATTTCTCAATAGAATAATAAATATCCCTGAAAACTCAAAACAATGTGCTAATGTGGAAGTTTTGAATAAGTGGTAAGTGTAAAAGTGTTTGAAGAAATGAAGAGAGATGTGGGTTTGTTTATATTTAGGCCTAACCTATCATTTAAGGTTGACTTCTTTCAATATCACTTTACTTACATTATTGTGCAGTGTTTCTGCATTATCTTAATGTACATTTCCAAGCCATCATGCAATTATTCATTTTATTACTTTTTTAAATACGTATTTATTACTATTAGCACCACGTCTTACTACCCCTCCGGGTTATACGCACTTACGCTAATGTGTGATGGTAGGGTGATTGCGAGATGAAATGGAGGACCTACAGTTTAACGTGAGATCCGAACCACGATGGAGGCCTGGCATTCCACACATTCACAAGTTGTGATTAATACAAGTCTTGTCAGAAGTGAAGGAAGGGTTTGGCAATCAGATAAATCTGTTCCGGGACCGGGGATTGAACCTCGGACCCCAGCACAGAAGTAAGACACCTTACTCCTAGACCCCAGGTCACCCAATAAGTATTTATGTTTATAAAAATGAATGATATTCATATTTTAAGAACATGTGTTTTAGTATATGTTTTAAGTCTGAAATTTTAAAGATGTAATACCTATTTATATTTATAATAAGCAAACATATATTCTTAAAATTTTAAAATTATGAATATATTCGAACTCTGAACTCTTAGAAATACTTGACTCGACTGAAAAAACACAAGTTCGCAAACCCCTAGTTTGAAACCAATCAATAGTTTTTCATACATATACAATTTTATGTATGGTTTAAATTGTGCTGATCCTTTCCAAGTTTTTATAATCTGATAATTTTAATAAACTATTTAGAGTGGCCCTCTTTCAACATTAAAAAAAATACATAATAGTGGTTCACTCTAGATGCTATTAGTCTTTGCCTTGGTTTTTATTTAAATTAGATTCTTTTATAAGCCATTCAAAGAGTTTCCCACTCACAAATTTTTGAAAATTTGTATGTCCCTTGAAGCTATTTAGAGTGATCCTCACCTTAATGTTTTACGATAATTAGATACTTCTAGAAGATAATCTTTGCAAGTGGTCTTCTGACAAAATTTTAAAAATTGAATGCTTTCAGAGAATTCAGAATTTGGAATTGTCCTCCCCTAGACATTTTTGAAATCTGGATGACCTTAGAAGCTATTTAGAGCACCCCCCCCCCCACCCCTTTCTGCCGTTTTGAGGCCTCTAGTCTAGTAGTTATTTGAAGCGGTCTTCTTCAGCAAATTTTTGATGAGAGAATGCATCTAGAGGTCATTTGGAGTTTGATTTAAGGCCATCTTTTAGCTTAATATTCGATATCAGAGGATTTGATATATATCTAGTGGGGGGTATTTATTCCAGAGAGGGGTAAGTTATTTGCAGGGGGCAGAGTCCCCCACAGTTTCGCCGCTCCTGTTGTCCACACATACTCTATATTCGATATTCGTGGGTGAACTGCTCTCAGGCGATTATTAGTATTCTTTGATGTGTGATAGTCTACCGTCTCTATGCAAAACAATGTTAGGTACTCATATGCATGACAAATATTAGTACATGAAAACATTTTTTTTCCATACTTGCACAAGTCATATTGAGCATTGAATAAATGTGGAGGAATAACGCATATGTGGAACCGGCTTAAGAGGTGTTTGCAAAAAAGAGATTGAAAGTTGTATAAAATTTATCTGCAATGTATTTTCTTTCAAAAACCTGAACTTTCATTTTGTTTTTTGTATTAATTTTCTTACTGTCACAGGGAGATAAGGGGGGTGGGGTGTGGGTAGAGGGTGTCAAATGACCCTTTGATCCCCCCCGCCCCTCCCCCTGAATCAGCACCTGATTGGGTTCTGGTAATTTTGGGTGCATTAGTGCAGGGATCAGCAAAACCATTTTCAGTCGATCACATGGAAAAAAACTACAATGTCACAAAAACATAATTTTGCCTTGCATTATTCCAATATGATACAGCTTATAAAATAGGGCCATAGTGCAATCCATCAAGATAAGAGTGCTGTCGTTCAGGGTAAAGTGAGTGTAATTTTAATTGTTTTCTATATAGCCAGGGAGATAATGGAGGAAATATTGAATTTAAGGAATAAATGCAAGATTTATGGGGGGGAAAAAATATTACAGGTTGAGTAAACAAACAAAGGGTTATCGCGAGACCTTTGATAAAAGTAAAAGTCGATCGAAGCGCAAAAAAATTGCCGATCCCTATACTAGAGGGATGTGAAGATTTCATGTTCGAGTGGAAGAAAAGTAGCCATTCTTAAGGATAGTGTTGATTCTTTGCAGTCCTGAATGGCATTTAGTGGTGAAAGGAATGTCATCAGAGATTTGTTTGTGATGTGCCAAGTCATTTGAGAGGGCTAAGGAGATTTAAGTATACATGAAAGTTGAAGGGTACCCTCTCTCTTGGAGATCTGAAGAAAGTTTATTGTAATGCTGAGTGAGATCATCATCAATGGTTACCATATTTACCTGAGTAAATGTGTCTGGAAGTCCTTGCATCGTTTCGATAGCAGCCGTTGCTGCTGGTACCTCCATAGTTGGTTCAGTTGGCTTGGAACAAGAAAACATAACTTTTAATTCAAGGAATAATACTAGGGATGGCCTCTTAAATTCTCAAATCCTTTGAATCCTTAAGAATATCTGAGACCCAAGGATTCGACACTCAAACACATAATATGGATTCGATTAAATTTTTAAGAGAAATTTTGTTTTACAGCTATAATACTACCATATTTATCTGAATCTAAGAATAATTTTTTGCCCAAATTTGTATTTTTAAAATCTAAGGGTCAGCTTAAAAATCGTAGACTAAAGCATGAGTTAGACCTACATCAAAAGGTAACGTTTTACATCTTTATTTAATATTAATACAATAGTAGAGCTGCCCCCCCCCCATCCCCCCTCTTTTTTTTACAAATTTTATCCATTTTAACAAGTTTTAGAGGTATAACACAGATCACAGGATATTTTGTTATTTTCAGGGATTATCAGACTCTTTTTCAGGTGTTTGTTAAAAATAATTAACTGGTTGTAGCCCGACACAACATTCGATACCCAAAGTATCAAATGGAATCACAATAATCGATACTGTACACTAAAAATCTCGATACTACTCTTTAGTATTTAACACGGTTAACTCCCATCAATGGGTTGAGGATAGTGATAGGCATATTCAAATTGAATTTTATTTTGTTATGCTGTTTTTAATCACCTCTCCAATTACTTCACTACTATATTAAAAATTCAGCCATTCACAATAAACAAATAATGAGTTATCAAATTGTTGTACTTAATTCTTAAAACATTGCCTACATAGCTAGTGCTTGTCAAGTAAGACATGAGGAGAAAACCTGAATCGATTTTAAACAACCGATACTACGCAGAGTTTACTAGATAATTTTAGTGATGCAGAACTTTAGTATTTATTCGCGAAACTCCAAAAAATATCTAACTTTTGAATAATATCAAGTTAATTGTTATCTTTGATTAGATGGTCCTAGATCATCAGTTTTGAAATAAGAATAAATATGCTTGTTTAACTAACATTAATTTTTCACACTTAGCTATCATGGCGGCTGACTTTTAAGTAGAAATGGGTTGAATCCACTATTTTTCAAATCCGAATCTACATTTTATTTCCGAATCTCGAATATCAAATCAGAATCTTAGCAAATTTTTAGACATTTTAATGATCTATATTACACAATATAGGCCTAAACTGTAAATTGAGATTAATTTCAATAATACTTTTAATTTTAATCAGCCCCAACCACCCCTTGCAAAATATTGGTTAAAATCCAGCCAAATTAAACAATTTAGACTCATATTATTGTTTAAAAATCAAATCAATCAAAATTTGAGTGTCTTTCCGCTAATTTTAAAAGTGTTGATAGAATGAGTTAAGTTTCTAAAAAAACAGGTGAAATAAACTAACAGAATAGGCCTAGGTCACTTTTGATCAACTTTAATCATCATTGAGGGATTATAATTTATTTTAATAAGAAAGCAAAAATAACAATACAAACAGATTTTTTTTAAAATACTAAAACAAACAGTATTTAAAGATCTAAGGAACAAGCTATGAGTGATTGAAAAAAGTGTTATTTCAAAAGAGTTAGTTCTACTAACTTAAGTTCATACATTGCTGTGTTTATACTCTATAATCCTATTTAGATAATTACAATATGAAAAAGATTGGTATAAGATACATCTACAGAATTGAATAAAGAGGCTTGAACAAGAGGCCGAAACAACTTAGTTGTTTTTTAGAATGGAAGAGTTCTTGTTCAATCTGGATCTAAACAATTTAATTTTTTTTATCACAAATAAGATCCGCAGTGCTAAAAAGTATCTCTACATCAAAAGGTAACGTTGCTGGAGGGATGGTAAGGTATTTCTTGGCAAGTTGACAAAGTCTTGGATATCGAGCTGAGTTAACCTTCCAAAATTGCAAAACATTAGTATCAGGAGATACCACACTCTCTTGCAAGTAGCCCTCAACTTCATCTTCTGGTGTTAAACCAACATTTGTTTTTCCGGGTGAAGTAGCTTGAATGATATTACAATATAGTGACCACATTTCGTGAGCTGGTTTGCTTTCAGCAGAGATGACTTAAGCAAAAATAAGTGTGACAAATATTGTTCATTAAATTATTTATATTAGGATTAGGCCTACCTTGTTATAAAAATTGACAATTGTAAAAAGGAAATGTAGGCCCTATCATTTGGAAATTTTATTTTATTTACTTACATTAGGTTCAGTGGCTAGCTCTGATACATCAAGTTCTTGTAGCTCTGTTACTAATTGGACTTTTGCATCCTTAACACTTTCTTCTAAAGAAAAGACAGTTGCCTTAAGGCGAGGGTCAAGCATGGTTGCCAATTAATTAATATTGTTTTCTTAACCTATTGGTATCCATACCAAAGTTTGAGAGAAGCCACCAAATCGTTTTTCATGCCATGAACAAGAGCTTCAGGGCTTTGCTTCTGCAATTCTAGTAGGGTGCTATTGATGATTAGAATGCACTCACACTATATGTGCTTACAGCAAAAGTTTCCTTGTCAAATATTTTCAAAATGTTAACAACCTTTGTTAACAAGTCCCACCCAGAGGCGCTCAGCTCTGTGGGTAAATTTAGTTTGGTTGCCGCAAGCCCAAGAAGCCTCTGTAACAGGTGGAGAGTGGAGTTCCACCTTGTAGGCTCATCTTGAATGAGTTTGTGTTTACTGATGCCAACAGTTTCTTGTGCAGCTTTCAATATCTTAGTAGCTTCAGATGAAAGTTTAAAGTGTCCAACAATTCGACGGCATGACAAGATAACATTTGTTACTGCTTTGGCATTGAGCAAACCATCTTTAACAACAAGTTGGAATGTATGCGCTAGGCACAGTATATGTTGAAATGAGGATGAGTTAAAAGCACACACAATATTTCTTCCACTATCCCCCACAATACAGACCACTTTATCTGTAAGACTCCACTCAGCCTGAACTTTTTCAATAAAATTGGCTATATTTGATCCAGTGTGAGATATTTCAGGGAATGGGACCACTTCCAAACATATATGTCTGGCTATAAAATCTTTGTCTGCAAAATGAACTGTTAAGCTCATATAATCATCATTTGCTGATGATGTCCACAAATCGGTTGTTAAAGAAACATACTCTACTTGTTATGTCAATTTTTTCACTGCAGAATATGTCTCATCATACATAGGTATTATTTTATTAAAAATCAACTTTCTTGAGACCATTGTGTAACGAGGTTCCAAATAAGTAATTAGATTTTTAAAGCCTTTGTTTTCTGCAACCTTTAGTGGTTGATTATCATATATTATCATTTCAACAATTAGTTTATTAAGTGCTTCACTTCACTTATCTCCGGGAGGAAACTTTTGTTTTGTGTCCAGGTATTTTTTCAATGTTGGTTGGTAAGCACTAGTTTTCTGTGGACCACTTAATTAGTCTTGACACAGAATAATTGACTTGTCTGGGGAGAGTTTTTATTTAGATTTATAAAATCTCCTATTGAGGATGATCCGATATATATATTTCATTAATTTGTGTGTCGACATTTTTTTACTTATGCATTGATCCAAATCATCATCTTTAATTTTAATATTAAATGCCTCTGTAGAATGACTCTTTAAATGTTTTTTTCATAGCACTTGTAAGAGATCAACCTCCACAAGAAATATTTGCCCCACAAAAATTACACTTTGCAAAACCTTCATCAGAGGTACAAATTTTAAAATAGTCCCAAACTTAACTTGACATAATTTTCTTGATTATATTGTTCTTAAAACACAAACATTAATGAAAGCACTTCAAAAAAACAAAAAAGACCGGACAGAATCACAAAAATAAAATAATTAGTAATCCTAACGACTAAGGTTTTAAAACCACCAAAAACAATCCCTTGATAATTTTGTAACAATCCCCATACATTTGAAATAGTGAACTCAACAATGACCAAATATGTTTTATTATTTTCTATCTTTGCGTAGAAAACTATATATTTGATTCTTGTGATATACCAATTTCTGAGAATACATTCTATTTAAATACGAACATATTTTCGACTCTTGCAATTTGAGTTTTCATTCCCATTTTATTAGGCAGGACTACGTTTAACTAATTTTACAATTAATTCAATAACATATTTAAAAAAAACTCTTAGTTATGACACTTTAAAAACAAATGAACTAGCAAATTGTTATTTGAGTCTTAAATCTCGATAGTGCTTACTAAGTAATCAGATTATCTGAATCGATTACAAGCAAACATTCAATATATAATATGTAGGCATAAATACATAGTTTTATTGGTGTCAAACTGTTGACGGTATTTATTTTCATGAACCCCAACAAAATATCTAACTTAAGGATTGTATGGGACAAATTGGGATGCTTTGCATATTTGTAGATAATTGAAACCAGTTGGGTGGTAAGAATAAGTTATGTTTATTTAATCGTCCAGCTTAAGAGTAAACGTACACATCATGGCGGCTGACTTTGTATCGTGTGTAATGTGTTCCTATTTCTGTTTTAAAAAAAGACATATTTTTTTTATTTATTTTGAGTTTATTTGTAATTCTACTTTTGATTTTAGGTTTTCAAGAGTTTTAAATGTGTTCATTAAAATATTTACAAGATTGTTTGTGAGGTGAAAGTTTCAGAAGTGAGCATGTGCTACAACTGTCGAGTTCAAGTTTCCCATGAAGGTGGGAGGTGAGGTAGTATCCACATTAGATTTTCTACACCTAACACATTTTTTGTTAAATAATGATTTTATCCATGCTTATCTTTTTTGTCCGACAAAATAATTATTACGGATTAAGTTGTGCTTTTTAAGTAGGCCTAACTAAGTATTTTTTGAATTCATAATATTCTTTGTTTATGAGGTGAAGGATTCAACTATAAAATCCAACAAAACAACGAATTCTCAAATCTCGAATACTTGTCAGGATTCGATGATTTGATTGGCCCATCTCTACTTTTATGGTAATTCACAGCAGACGTGTTTATCGGTAATATTTTTTGTAACATGAGAAATGTGTTTATATTTTCCTTATAAAAGCAACAATTTGTTGTATATTTAACCTTTAATTTCTTCCTTTATCTCTTTACTTTATATTATTTTATTTCATGTATATCATTGTGAATGTGAAAGTGTCACATTTTAGAAGCTAGCGTGTTAAGAGCAGACTCCAATGTTCATATTTTGGAGGAGTAGGGTATGCATGAGACTTAGATTTTCCCTAACAATTATCATTATTCATAGTAAAAATTAACTTCTCATGGTTTATTAAACTTTTTCAGAGTTAACCTTATTATGCAAAAACAATATATGCGACAAAAAAAATTAATTCCTTAGCAATTCTGCAACCCTAATTGGATTTCAAGTCAACATAGGTGCTTAGATTTGTAAATAAAAAACAATGTCGACACTACAAACATGAATACCATTTTTTTTAAATCCATCCAGAACCACTGAAAAAGTGGGGGTCGTCTTGGATTAGAATAAATATGCTACTTTATGATTCTAAAGCAATTATAATTATGGGACTAATCCAACAACCAAGTCTAAGACCAGTAATTTAACACTTAACTGAGTGTATGAATGTTATAATGAATATATTATAAGAAAATATGTTAACATTTAGTTAGTGTGTCTTTTATGTTATGTTTATATTTCGCCTTACACTAATAATTTTTTTCCAGAATTTGTGATTCAGAGACAAATTGGAGATTTCGGATTTGTAAAATAGTGGATCTGACCCAACTCTTAAGATATAATAAATATAAGGTCTTTATTTGCAACTTTACAAATAGTAGAGTGCTTCAAAATGTTGTATTATGTGAAAGATTTGTTTTTAATATTACTAGATTTGAAAGGTGCGATTATAAAGTTTACTGCAGACTGTCTTCAAGAGGGTTTAGACCTAAAGAACAGTAAAGGTGTTTCAAACCTAAATAACATTTAAGAGCCATTAAACTAGAGAAAATTTAGGCAGATTCAAATTTAAATCACTTTTAAGGAGGTTTAGACCAAAGGAACATTTAAGGTGTTTTAAACCTAGATAATCTTTCATCATTATCATCTCTCCTTTAATTTCTATCATTCTTCACCTTTAACTTGACCACGTTCTGTTATCTGCTCCTTCCATCTCTTTATTGGTCTCCCTTGTGGTCTTTTTCCTACATATTTCATTTCCACCATTTTCTTTGGCATCCTCACTTTTTCCATTCTCGTTACATGCCCAAACCATCTCAGTATTGCTTCCTCTATTATCTCATGTACTCCCTGTACCACAACTCTTCCCCAGATAACTTCATTCCTAATCTTGTTTCTCCTCATGACAACTAACACGCTCCTCACAAATTTAAGAGGTGTTAAGCTAGAGAACATTTAAGGAGCATCAAACCTAATAGGGCTCCTACATGATCAGTCAGACTGTCAATATTAATAAAGTGATAACTATGAATCAAATTGTTTGGCTATTTGATTCATAAATATCCAATCCCGTACAATTATAATAATTGTACAAGTGGCAGTAATAAGCCAACTACAGAGCGTTCGTTATCTGATAGCTCTTGATCTTAATAAAATCACATTTGTAGTCGATTTCCGCACGTCCATCATAGACTCTGCCTTAAACTATGAGTGAAGAATGACCCTGGGCACAGGACGATTCCTGGATAGCTCAGTGGTTAGAGCATTGGTGTAATGCCAAAAGTCCCGGGTTCAATTCCCGTGTCCAGGTGTCATTTTTCAATTTTAAGAAAAGTGATAATTAATACTGACAGTCTGAGTGATCGTGTAGGGGCATACTGACAGTAATATTGATAGTATGACCGTGTGCACACACTTGTCAGTATTTCCTTCAGTCTCAGTAGCAAAGAGAGCCTGCACACACCTTTTTCTTACCACTTATGTTGTTGCACTTTGCGTGCAGGAGCTAAGACTGATAAAAATAATAATACAAAGACTGACCATGTAGAGTCTCGTAAATACTGATGCATACTGACAGACAGATTGTCGCCTTAGGAATGACAGTCTGAATGATCGTGTAGGGGACCTATAATGAACATTTAAGGGATTTCAAACCTAGTGGACAGTTAAGAAGGGTCAATTTTTTTGCACTCTTCCAACAATCTTCCAATAGTTCAATATAAAAACACTATTTTCAAAAGAAATTAGCTAGTAAAAATAATTTCCACCAAAAATGAATAAAAAAGGAACAAATTATTTATATTTACTATTCAATAATTGTTCAAAATGTTGCTGTTTGATTTGATATAAAATGCTATTCACACCTCCTTATTTAATTTTGTGTTTATAATATTATATTGTGTAATTTATAATATGACATTTAATAATGTCAAATCTTTTACAAGTTACCCATAATAGATTAAAAATCAATAAATAGTTTTAATCTAAAACAATTTTAAGGGGCCGTTTTTATAATCTCTTGTTCCCATCTCAATCCCAATATTTTGACCCATTTCCTGTCCCATTCCCATTTCACGATACAAATATCATTCCTGTCCATCCATAATTACTAACTTATCTAGCTTTAATATTTGAAGAGCTAATAAGATTGAATGTTATTTGAAATTCAAATGCAGGCCAGAAAGGTTCTTTATCAATGAGCTTAAATAACTCCAACTTTATCAATAGTACACCACAAATATTTATTTACGGTTAATTACTTCCTTTTAAACATAGCAAAATGTACCACAAAAAAAAAGTTTCTATCAAAAGAAATTAACACATTTTAGTAATTTACACATCTAAATATATAATGTATATGTTTTTTTTAACAGAAAAATGCAAACAAAGCTAATAACTATAGTTGGGTCAAATACACTATTTTACCTCAGTTAAAGAATCCAACTCTTGGAAGAAATGATGAAATTTTGTCGAAATATAACTATACTACAATATAGAAAATAAATGGCAACTAAATGTTAACACTTTTTGTTGTACTTAATTAATTGTAACATTAATTTATTTATTCAAGTGGTTGTAAAGTTTGTACTATATTTATGGTGAGGCTGAATCACCAATGAACAATATTAGAGCTCTATAACAAATGCCAGTTCGAAAATGAAGAAAATTTTATTTTTCTTCAAATCCTGAATCTGACTTTTTTTTATAAGGAATTGACTCATCCCTAATTAGAACAAACACAAACTTACTCCAAATTTAATTCAAGTTAAAGCTATTGCTCTTTGTTAAGAGATGTCACCCTTGTTTATTGGGTTATAGCCATCACACATTTCTTCCTCAATGAATTTTCATTTATCAGATTAATGTTATCAATATGCATGTCTTATAAAAATATATATGAGCTCAGAGTTTGCATTTTTTCTAGTAAGTATGTAGGTTTTGTGTATGTAGTACAGCCGATTGGCACAATTTGTTTCCCTTCGACAACACTGATTAAATTTTGTTTGAGATACCAACCCAAAAATCTGTAGTGGTGAGCAAAAATGTATTTGGTTTGAAGGTCTTAGTTTTAGATGATTTTAAAACAAAGTTAGGTGCACAACACAAGATAGAGCAACCTATAGATAAAAACATACCTCATCAGTTACAGGAATAGGAGGTATTTCTTGCTGTACATTTGTATGAGCATCCTTAGGGTGGGTTTCAGGATCATCTTCTTTCATTTGCACATAAGCAATGTCTCCTGAAGTCTGGGAGACAAAAGATAAAGGAATAAAGGCACAGTAAAATAACTTTTGGGGGAGGGAAAAAAAACCACTTAATCAACAAATTACAAGAATCAAGAAATTGGATGACCCTATAGTCAAGTTAACCTTTAAAAGCAAATTTGTTTCCAGTTTCAAGTATTAACATCTTTTGCTGTTTACTTCAACCCAACTATTTTTCCAAATATTTAAAATAAATAGGGAATAATAAGAATTAGAGTATGAATTAGATACTCACCAAGCCAACCAATTTTATATAAAATTTAGAATCTACAGTCAAGTTTTGGTAGTTTTGAGAAGTTCCTTCAACCAGTTTGACTCTGACAGCCTAGAAATAAAGAAGAATGTTTGCTTTATGTAGACCACAACATATAAGCCTTTGTGAAAACAATATTTTCAATTTTATATTAAATCTCATGCTGGGAAGGAATTTAAATTTAATATTAAACATATTTAAAGCATAACACTTTTTTCTCTAGTCAGATCTGAATCAAATATATTTAAAAAAAAATATAATCTGATGCTTGGAAAAAATTGAATTGAATATTTTATTCTGAAAATAAGTTTAAATCAAATAAATTATTTTAGTTTTACTATGATAGTGTTATTATTAAATGTGTTATGCTAAGTTTTTGAATGCCAACCAGTGATAAAATATATTTATGTATAAATTATAGCCACTAAATATTTTAGGTTCATTAAAATTAATGTACCAATAACCCTAAACCAGTTTAAAAAAAACTTTTTTCTTTTTTATACTTTAAGTTATCTACCCTTTTTTCCAAAGATGGATATACAACTCCGAAAAGCCCATTAGAGTGAAACATCAAACACCAAAATAATAGGGCCAAGGGTGAATAAGGCTTACAAAAAGATAAGCCTAGCTACTATTTTTAAATACAGTTATTCATTGGTATAAGCAACTGGAACCCATGTGATTTCTTTACAATCTGAGCCTCAATTAACATTATCTATTCACTCTATTAAGCAACTGGTTTATGGCCCGAAAGTATTAGTTTGCTAATTAACTATGAATAATAAATTATAATTTTGAACTAAATCCATTGAATCCAAATCAAGGTTTTATGTGGATTCAATATTTGAATCAAATCTGAATCTTGCCAATATTAAAATTGAATCTTAATAAGATTCAGATTTGGATTAAAAATTTCGCAGTCTTAGGGTTCGGCCAGACTGACAAGCGTGCGTGCGAGTCAGCGTGTGATTAGCAGATAGCTCTCAATAGTTGTTGACGAGGAGGCAAAGGTTCGAAACTTGGCTCAGTGAACTCGGGGTGGTTTTTGACAAGTGATTTATTGTTGTGGTTTTCCCATTTTCTCTCCATGCTAATGATGATTCTTATTTGTAAAGGCCTACTTTGATTATAACATTGAAGTATTTTTGGGTGTTTGCTGCTTTTGCTTCTAAGGTTGTTATCCCTCATTGTAGCTTCGGGGAGGGGGTAACTGGTTGATGTCGCGACGGCGATGTTGTGTTCAGACACGTGTGGATAGGGATAAGAAAAAGGTCGATGAGAGTGTTCCGGCAACATTAATCGTGGTGGAACAGAGGGATGTCCCGGCAACATGAATCTCGATGGGAGGTAGGGTTATTGTGGAGAGAGAGGGGGGTTTAAACAATATTGCTCTTTTGTAATATAAGACAATTTAATAACTCGGGTTGGGTAGTCACCCTCCGACTGGTCTATGACTTAGGAAACACCGTATTAAGTACCCTCATCACGGACGGTTCGGAGAACATGAAGTGTGGAGCGGTCCAGGCGGTAAAGAAGGTGGTTGGTGCGGCTTGTGCAAGTGTGGAGGAAAGATACAAGGGCCGACTGAACAGTGAGACACAACAAGGTCAATGGAGATTGCTGACTTTGCATTAAATATTTCCTATCTGTTTTGTTTTAAAAATAATCTAAAAATGAATTTTTGACACAATCTTTTTTATTCCCATATAAAGTCAAATTATGTATTCTGTGATTTCAGTTGGCAGTTCCTCCACTTATAATAAGTTCAATAATGTCACTATCAGCAAGCTAGCATGAGTTTCCCTCATTGACGCACAATGTCAAGAACGAAATAATACGGGGGTAGGGAAAACCACACCACATGATCACCAAGAGCGCATCTTTTTCCAAGTTTTAGCATCTGCGCAGTGTCCGCTACTCGAGGAAAGTCAGCCGAACTACGTAACCTTCCAAGGAAAGTCTTGTTTTTCTTGTTCAACGTGAGCGGAGTGTTGATGCGCTCGGAGGATCCATGAGCGGCACTGGTTTTCCGGTTAAATGGGGTTGTGTAACTGCACTTTTATAGGTGGCGGAGGTTATGCGGTAAAGATATATGTAGCCACGGTACACAGATATTGCAAGGTTTGCTTCTTAGAATCATCATTTTGGAGCTGGATATTGCTGTTTATGCTTCTAAGACTATTTTTTTAATTATAAAAACTATTTTTCTCTCTTATCATGAATTATACATGTAACAGACCATAGCATCTAATGTCACTGCTATCTCAGTTTGTTAAAAAAAAAATATGGAGATTGCAATCTTTGCTTTTAGGGAACTCATATATATAGTTTATGATCCTACCAATTAAATTAGGTCAATATAGCAAGTGTGTTAAACCTATCGATAATTATAAAAAAGTCTGATATGTCAAATTTAGAAGATTTTCTAGCACTAAATGGACCAACATACAATAATAATGTCCAGCACCCGTAAACCAGACTGTTCCAGTTCGAGAGTGCATGCTTGAAACATATAGCCAGTCCTATCTTTTAAGCGCATCGCTTAGGGCGCTCGCTCGTCTAGCCCAATCTGGCTACCTCTCATTACAACAGATGTGTTCTATTTTATTTTTAGTCACTCACGTGTGCACTCACTCAGTCTGGCCGTATTCATAGGGTTTGACAACTAAGTATTTTAGATAAATTAATCCCATATTGTAATAATAATTTGATCCACCCCCTTAGTCTAAACCATTTTAAAATATTAAATAGTTTTGAGATTGCTACACATATTTAACTTAAATTCAAATCTAGAATATAATTTTTCACAACCTTAAGTAAATATTATTTAAGATGTTTTTCTTAGGAGATTGAAAATATATTGTCAGTTTTAAGATAGTGAATGTATTCGAATCTCTAGTGTGCACTGAAAAACATAAGAAATGTGTTAAAAGCAATACACAGTATTTTAGATGTTACATTACATGTTAGGCAAGACAACCATTGGGAGGGGTGGAGTCTATGTGTAAACTTAATTTAGCTTTCCAGATTGAAACCATTTCAAATTCCATATATATTTTATAAAAAGTTTTGATACAAATCATAATATTCAATAATAGATTTTTTTTTAAAATCATACTCAAGTCCAATATTTGGCCAAATTTCATATTTTAAAGTCAAAGCCAGTAAAAAAACCTAATCTATTAAAATAGAATGTAAATATTGAGCACATGACATACAATCAATAAAGTGTTATGGAAGTATTGTTTATTATATTATATAAGGGTGTGCAAAGCTTTGAAAAGTTAAATTTCATTAACTTTAACTTTGAAAGCCACAATAACTTTTACATCTTCAAAACATTTCAAAAGAAGAAGACTTCAATGTACCAAGAAAAAGTTTGAAATATTTGACTGAATGTGTCATTTCATCATTTTTAGAGCAGCTACTAAATGTTTTAACACCAACTTAGTGATTAGATTAAATATACAGGTGGGACGGAAAATGTTTACACATTTAATAACAGTACACCTACACTATTTTAACCACTAAATGCTTCAAATACTTAAAACAACAAGAGAATGAAAAAATTGACAATTTTCTACATAGTCTTGAATTATTTATTTAAAACAATGTCCTTATGATGGCCACCATTTTATGCAATACATTGTTTTATGTGCTTCTGAGATCGTGACAAGACTGAGTAATGTCTCTTGGTGAATTGTTTACTAAATTGTTCTTTGGCAAGTCACATGGATATGACTCTTTCACATGCCCCAAGTCCTTGCAGGCCATCTGTGTTGTGACAAGAGTTGGTCTTGCTGTTAGTATCCATTCCCTTATGTTGCAGGGGTCAGAAAGGTGTAACATTAATGGTAGTGCTTCACACAATGTTTCCTGGGCACGTCGTGTTACAATCTAGGGACATCGCAAGCCCACCATGTTCACTAGACTTAAAGAGATGTGGAATTTTTCTTGTGGGGCAAGTTTAAGAGTCACGTGACTCACCCAAGAACAAATTTGGAACTTAAAGAACTGTGGTGGAAGATGAAACAATTCAACAAGATACATCGGTTGCACAAATTTGCTTTAAGTTTCGAGGAGCACATGCAGTGTTAGGCATATAATGGTGGCCATCTTAAGGACTTTGTTTTTAAAAATAAATTAATTCAAGGGTATGTAAAATTTTTTATTTTGTTGTTATATTAAATTTCATTTGAAGCATTTGGTAGTTATAGTAGTAACGATATAGTGTTATTAATAACAAAGAAAGGTTTTAAGTTGTTACTTACTGTCCTTGCAAGTATACAATTTATAACACACATATCCAATATTTAGTTTTTGATACCCTAAACTCTTTGGAATTATCTATGGAAAAAAATGAACAAGTGCATTTTTGATACAAAAGTTTAGAGGTGTTTGAAGTCCACTTTTTAAAATCGAATAGCAGGAAATATTCCCAAAGCCGAATCAAAGTTTGAATGTTAAAAAATATGTTAATTGTGTTATAAAAATATTACACTTTAAGCCACGTACACACCAGCGAGCAGAATAGCGGACCGAACAGTGAACCATATGCCAAACAACGCATCAAACACTTACAGGTGGTGGGGGTGTTTGGTTCGCTGTTTTTCTGTGATTATCATCCAAACTCAAGGAGAATAATACGTATAAACAAGAATTGGCAGCCGCATATATTAACATCCATCTCACATTGAAGAAGCAAAGTAAAAAAAAAGACATCTGTGCAGAGATTTATTCTTTTATTAATATTATAGTCTATTAACCACTCTGGTTTAGTAAATATTTTTAAATATTAATTATTTTAATTAAGAATAAATTAAGTGATCACTTTTTCTTTTTAATAATGGACCTCACCCCCTCCCTATGGTTCCTCCACCTCTACATGAAGATATTTACTTTAAAATTTACCTTTTTAAATTCTCGAAACAATACTCATGAACTGTACATCAAAGAGAAAGTTTTTTTCTCATCTCTAGGCTGAAGTAAAATCTAAGTTCTAAGTTTTTTGCAACATTGTTTGCAGTTCAGCGTTTGGTTCACCACTGTGTATGAGACTTTATAACTTTACATAACTAAAAGGGGTGTTCAAAGCTTTGGAATTTCAACTTGGCTTCAAAACAAACAAATAGCTTCAACTTCGCTTTGAATCCTAGTCAGTAAAAATATTGACAACTAAAATACTCTTATGTTCAAATTTAGCCATTCTGAGCTCTTCATGTACATTGCTGTACATTACAAATTAATATTTATATGAAAAAATCTAAAGTAATTAAATTTAACATTATGTAGAAACTTGATTTGTCAGATTAAGAAGAAATATTAAAAACAATTGTAAAATAAAACATGTTCCAAGTAGTTTAAGTGGATGAGCTATATAAATAACCAAAATATACTTTTTCAAGCATAAAACAACTAAAAGAAAATATTCGCGCTTCGATTTGGCTTCGAAAATATTTAATATTTTTGATTATAGTTCACTTCAAATTGAAAAAGTTGACTTCACACACCCCTAATAACCAAGTTAATTTAGGTATTAAATATAATTGACAAAAAGCTATATTTCAAACATAATGCATTTTGTCTTAAGGTGCGGCAGAAGGAAGCACAAGTATTTCTGCAGTTTTTATTATTTGAAACTTTTTGGCCAAAATAAATAAAATATGTCTCCAGTAGCAACGTAGAGTTTAGTTTTATGCACATTCTAATATCAACAGATGTGAATATATGTCAAGGGTGTCCTGGAATTTTGTCAAAACTTTTTCTCCTTATTTAAAAAGTTTTGACAAAATTCCAGGACACCCTTGACAGATATCCAACATCTGTTGATATTAGCATGTAAAGAAAACTAAATTCTATGTTAATACTGGAGACATATTTTATTTATTTTGGCCAAGAAAATGTAATGTTATAAAAACTGTAAAATTGCTCGCGCTCCCTTCTGCCGCACCGTAATATGATAAATAAAGTTTATCTCACAAAGTATAATTAAATTATTTTAGATTTTTTAAATGCAAACATTAATTTGTGATGGAAATATCAGAAGAAAAAAAAGCTTGAAAAACGTGTTTTTTCACCTTAAACACATCTGTATGGGAAAGTTTTGTGATTGTTGAATCTGGAATTTCCCTTTCGAATTAAAGTTCAAGCAAACGAAAATTCAAAGAGAAGTCGAAATTTTAGAAGCTTCGCACACCCCTACAAAAGATAAATAAAAAAGAAAAAAAGAATAAATTAAAATATTTTAGAATAAAATGATAAAGTGTGCTTGGTTTTCTTCTGCAAGCATTTCTCTTTGCCTGGATAAAAATAAAGAATTATTATTAAACTAAAAGTAGTGTTATGTGACACCACTACTAAGCTGTTACAACTTACCATAGCAGGTATATCTGCAAGAGAGGACTTGGATGGAAGACTCTTCAGTTCACAATGAGAAATTTCCAAAGTATTACCATAATCCACATAAAAGATTTTCAATAGTGGTGTTAGGGCCTTTACTTTAGCACGATACCTGAAATAGATAATTAAACAGTGAAATGAGGATGTTTCAATGTTTAGCTCAACAAAGTCGTTTGAGCCATTTTTCCTTTGAAAGCTATAATTACTAGAGAAAAGTGTGCATGTATCACAGTGGTCGCAGAGTTCCTACTTAAAATATCCTTAATAAGACTCCTTAACTTTTCCAGAATCCTGTTTGAATTATCCTCTGATCATTGTCACAATAATTAAGAATGTCAAACAATAAACTAAAGTTAGGGCTGGGTGGGTATTCGGAAAATTATATAGGTGTAGCAATTTTTACAATCTCAATATTATTATTATTATTATTATTATTAGCACTGCGTCTTACTACCCGTTCGGGTTATANCTACAGTTTAACGTGGAATCCGAACCACGGTGGAGGCCTGGCATTCCCCACATTCACAAGATGTCTTGTCAGAGGTGAAGGATGGGTTTGGTAATCAGATAAATTTATGCCGGGACCGGGGATTGAACCCCGGCCGCCAGCATAGAAGTCTGACACCTTACCCCTAGACCGCCAGGTCACCTACAATCTCAATAATGCCTCATTCTATTGCTTGCAAGATGAAATAAACCCTTATTCTTTATGTAAGGTTTACATTGTTTGGAAGAAAGAATGGTCGTGGAACTAAGTAAGCAAATGTATTAATGAGAAAGAAGATTGAAAAGGTTGGAGAGCGTTGATACACACGTAAAGGTCATCATCTAGTTGACATTATGTTGATGATCAGGATTTATTCTTTCTAAATTTATCCAATGGAGCCATATTTTGTTTTAGCCATAAAAGAATTTTGCTATAAAAATAATTCTAGAAACATGTAGCTCAATAGCTTATCTATCTTTTGTGTTTTCAATGTGTCACTTCAAATGATAAACGAATAGATCTGAAAATTTAAAACAATGTGTAAAGTTCAATAGTGTAATAGTTTAAGAAGAGAAGTAATGAAGAGAGAAGTGTGTTTTTATATTCAGGCCTAACCTGACTGCCCTTTCAGATTGGCTTCCTTAACTATCAAATACTTTACATTAGTGTACCGTGTTTCTACAGTCGTATTATACATTTCCAAACCATTAGGCAATAATTCATTTTGTGCTATAATAACAAACATACTGACCTAGATCTAAAACCATTTCATTCACCTTAAACCTCTCTTTGGTAAGTGGGAAACTTTTTTGCCTAGTATAGTGCTCAAGATAACACATGAAAATCCGCACTCAATATGTACAGGGGAATGAAGGGGTTGTTTATATATACTTAAATCTAGTCCCATAAAAAACAAAGATGATCTAAATTTTGTACATTGAATTCTACCTACATTTTCCCCTTGATAGGCTTTCTTCATTAACTTCTCAACACTGTTACCACTGGACAAAGAAGTAATTACCGGCTGCCAGTTGAAGGAAAATTATAGTTTTCACTCAAACCCTCAAACTAGGTTTCATGTTTAATTCTAATGGAACTCATAATGCTACACAACTTCCAAACCAAATAACACAAAAAAAAGTGGTTAAGAGTGATAGGACACTTAAGTAGGAGCATATAAAAGGAGCAAGGACACTTAGGAAGGAACATATAAAGGAGCAAATAACAGAAAAACAACCATAAGAACTGTATATTAGATGTGAATATATAATATTTACCGTATTTAACCAAATCCAAGACAACCCCCAGTGATTCAGTGGTTCTGGATAGATTTTTTGTAACTGGTATTTATTTTATCATAAAAGAAAAAAAAAAAAAATTTTGTAAACTTATTTTGAAATGCTAACAAATGGTTTATTTACAAAACAAAACACATATGGTGACTTAAAATCTACATAGGGTTGTAAAATTGCTAAGGAATTTATTTTTTGTCGCAAATATTACTTTTGCATAAGAACTAAGAAGGTTAACTTTGAAAAAGTTTATAAATAAACACAGTGATAATTATTGTTAGTGAAAATCTGAGTCTTATACTTAACCTACTCCTTCTTAATACGAACATTAACACTAGCTTCAAAAGCATGACACTTTCACAATGATATACAGAAAAATAATAATATAAGGTAGAGAGAAATAGGAAGAAATCAAAGAACAAACATACAACAAACTGTTGCTTTTATAAAGAAAAGATTAACACATTTCCCATGTTACAAAACATCTAACCGATAAACACGTCTATAAATTAATGTAAAAGTCAGCCGACGTGACAGCCAACTGTAAAAAATTAGTGGTAATTAAACAAGCATATTTACTATTATTTCAAAACCAATGATCTAGAAACATTTAATCAAAGACAAGAGTTTACTTGATATTATTCAAAAGTGGAATATTTTGTGGAGTTCCACGAATTAAAACTAAAGTTCGGCATTGCTAAAATTGTCTATTAAAATCTATGTATATTGATTGTTCGTTTAAAATCAATTCAAGTTTTCTCATCACGTCTTACTTGACAAGCGCCAGGCAAAGTTTTAAAAATATAAAACAATTTAATATTTCATTTTTTATTTTAAAATCTATTTTGATTATTGTGAATGGCTAAATTTTTAATATCACAGTGAAGTAATTGGAAATGTAATAAAAAACAACACAACGAAACACAGCACTACAAAATAAAATTCAATTTGATTATACCCATCACAAGCCCCAAACCATTGAGAAGTTAACCGTGTTGAATACTAAACAGTGGTATCAAGATTTTTAGCTTATAGTATTGATTATTGTAATACTAGTCGATACTATGGTTATCGAGCATTGTATCAGGCCACAACTAGGTAGTTATATTTGATGAAAACCTAAAAAAATAGCCTAAAAATCTGTGAAAATAACCAAATCGCCTGTGATCTGTGTTATACCTTTAAAATCTGTGAAAATGACTAAAATCTGTAAAAAAAAAAGGCAACCCTGTACTATTGTATTAAAATTAAATAAAGATGTAAAATGTTACCTTTTGATGTAGACCTAACCCATTCCTTTGTATGTGATTTTAAGACGACCCTTAGATTTTTAAGCTACAAAGTTGGGGGGAAAAAAATCGTCTTAGATTCAGATAAATACGGTATCTTTAAGAAAAACCATCCTTTTGCTTTTTTAAGTATTTTGTTACATTTGGAAAAAGGCACAAGGAAGAGGAATTAAAACATATATTTGTACCTAAGTTAGTCAACTTACCAGCCGCCTTGAAATGGAGCCAAGCACACAAGTCCGACCTCAGGCTGCAAATTCGGGCATTCTGGCGCTTTTTTAAAGAGATATATTTGGAAATCCATCAAGTCTTTCGCCTGCTGAGCTCGCTGTACCCAATAGTCACCTGGTCCATTGATTTCAGAAACAATAACCTGGTAAAATATAGTTCAAATTGGAAATGGGTCCCTTGAATCCTGGCCAGAATTCCAAATTTGACATTTTAGTAAATGTATGGGTTGAACTTACACCGTGTGAACATCAAGATCTAAATGAAAAAACTGTACA
>CABFOW010001844.1:45308-126210 GCA_902141385.1 Timema californicum
AAAAAAAAAAACAAGTTTTGAAATAATAAAGGAGAGCTCCTGCTAACAAATATATTTGAAGTTTTGAAAAAGGAATAAAGGAAAAACCTTAAACAAAATCCAAAATGAGCCAAGAACAAATTATTGATTGCGATGTGTGTGTGTGCACGGTTGCACACGCATGTAAAGAGAAGAGATGGATTTGCCAAAAGGATGCTAGGCCACACTCCTAGTTTAAATATGTCATACATATGTTGTCTTACCAAAACGAAATGTGCGTATTTTTTTTTAGGGGAACCATCCGGAACAAACGAATAACAAACTATTGCAATAATGAAACATTGAATTTTAAGTGTGTTTGTGGGGAGAGGGGAGGGTAGCTCAACTTGTCGGACGTCCAATGTGAACATACAAATTATGCAGGTATATAAAGAGAACAAAAGATTTTTCGGAACAATCCGAAACAAACAATTGCAATCATAAGAATATGTATATTTTTGAATTTTTAGGAGGAAGGTGGAGGGGGGTAGCAACTTCACCGACTTACAAAGTAAACATATAATTTGTTATTGTATCAAAACCAGAAAGAAAAGTTTATTTTTGTGGAACAGTCTAAAACAAATGAATAAAAAACTATTTTAATCATAGAAAAATTTGTTTTTAAAAGGGGCGAAAGGAGCCAAATCACAAACGTCCAATGTAAACAAGTAATTTATGGGGGTAACAAAACGGAACAATTGAAACTGTTTGCGGAACAATTAGGAACCAATGAAAACAAATGATTGCAATCATAAAAACTTTAATTTTTAAAAGTTGGGAGGCTAATGGGAAGTTGGCCCCTTATAAGTAAACAAAGTGCCACGAGTTCACGTCCCATTTGTGCAAGAGTGAATGCGAAACAAACAAAACTTTTTGCAAAACAATCTGGAACAAACGATTGCGATCATAAAAACTTAAATTTTTACAAATGGGGGGAGGGGGGGCTGCCGTAAAGTTGCCTCCCCCCCAATGTAAGCATATCAGTTGTGGGCCTATCAAAATGCAACAAACGAAAAAAAATTTGGATTAAAGGATTGCAATCATAAAAACTTGAATTTTTAAAAGTGGGGCGGCCAACTTCCCGGGACGTCAACAAATCCCTGTTGATAGACAGAGCACACACAATAAGTCACGTACCTCCCAGCTTGTCTTTGCACAAGACGTGGTCAAATAACCCCATCCCAGCCACCAAGTGTGCTAAATAACAAAGAAGACTGTCTACATAAGAGACTAATAGTGATGAGTGAGCTGTAACAGCTAGAACATGAGTGCAGCCCTTTGTTTTGTTTGGAGAGGGAAGAGGTCAATTCAGCCCAACCAGCGGGAATAGATATATTCCTAACATTTTTCCCAGGGTCCGGGAGTGCTTTATTAAAGTGGTGTAACTGTCTGTAACACTGATGACCACACTTCGAATCTCACCAATAGGATTCAAACATATAATATATCTCGGTCACATTAAGGTAGGGTGTTAGTGTGTGTCAGCTTTGGTCAGTATTTTTAAAGTTTTTAGAGCATACACATATGTTTCTATAGAAGAAATATTTGATTTATTTTGGCCAAAAAAGTTTCTGCTATAAGAAATGCAAAATTAATGCATAAAGCTCGCGCTCATTAGCACCCCACCTTAAGGACAAATATTGTGAAAGCAACTGAGATTTTTTTAATCTCATGGAGTCAAAATAGAAAAGTTAAAAAAACCTTTTTAGCATCGCATCTTACTATCTGCTCATGTTATTTGCAAATGTACTAATCAAGCTTGTGAGTTAGGAATGAGACAGGAGGATGTAATTTAGAGGAAGTGTACCCACATTTGTGTGGAAGTAGAGTGTAAAACCATTTAGATAAAACCTTCCTTAATACACCTGACCAAGAATTGAACTAAGATATTCCTGTCATCAGCAGTCTTGTCTATTGCAAGAGTGACGCATTGAACCACGTGGCCACCGAAGTATGTGTTAATAAAGATATTGTTGCATTAATTACCATTAGTTTTAACACAAAACCATTTTAATACCTCAAAAAACTCCTGCCTTTCTGCTGTTACACCAACGGGGTTTTCTTGAGAGCTTTGCAAGTGGCCCTGGAAAATAAAACAATCAAATTACTCGTAATTCCACTTTTTCAATTGACAAAAACAGCAAAATATGTTTAGTGACTAGATAACTTAACATTTTGAATATAATTTACAAAATTTTATAGTGCAGAGAGAGTTAACAGACTTTGTTTTAAGCTGATAAATTAAGTTATAATCACAAAATTTAGTTTAATAAGATCAAATATATATAAGCACAAAAGATTTCATGCTTGGTAACATCAAACTCGATATCTCAATATCATTGCCTTCGAGTTTTACAAATAGCAATATCGAAATAATGGATTATCAATTTATGTTTAGACCAAACAATAATAACACTGAATCATGTGATCATAGAAGACTAAACTACTATCAAATGAGAAGGGAATAAACATAAAGAAGATATAATTTTACCAAACATGATTGCCTGTATCAAGGTCCATACATATTAATGTCCTTGCATGGACCTAGAATGAAATCTTTTAAAAGCTGACAACGAAGAATCAATCTACCGAAATCGAAATTTAAGTGGTGCAGTGTGTAAAAGTAGAAATTGTGATATTTAATGTTAAAAAACAACATAAATCCGTGAAAATATTCATACATCCTGTTATCAGTTTTATGGCTTTAAAATCAGCAAAAAAGGACTATCCATTTTAAGAGAAGGCCTGGCATAGCGATAATGCCAGTGTAACCAGATTGAAAATTAAATTGCATGTCGTGATAAGTAGCCAAATTACAAAGAAATTGTGTTATTTAGAAAAAAATCCTGAATTTGTGTTATTCGTGTGAAAACAGTAGAATTTGTGTAAGAATTCGCATTATCCCAAATGTGAGTTTTGCATGTCCCTATATATAAAAATAGATTAGAAGCATTTTTATCGATTAAGCTTCCCAAATATCGCATGTAGAATATTACTTTCAAATCAAAGTTGATTCTGACGAATATTTGAAGTGAAGTTTAAATTTTTGAATCTTTGCAAATCCCTATTATTTAAAAACTCAACCAAAAGCAGAATGGCCCAATTTTATCTGATTTCAATAATCCTTACTATGATTCTAAACAATTTATCTTACTTTTAGCTTTATGAGGTAATTGTATTATGCTTGGAAGAAGGTATAGAAGAGGTGGAAAGACATAAAAATGGAGCAAACACAATATTGCTTTTAAAATGAAAATAATGGAGTTCACACTTTACATTGCTGCCATTGAACAAAAAAAAAAAGTATTGGCTGCCCATGTAAAATAATATCTGGGAAGTGTGGGTGAGGAAAAAGATGGAAATAGAATTTAATGAGAAGAGGACAGAAAGGAGAAATGTTCTATAGTTGTGTGTAAGAGACGAGCAGAAGTGCCCCAGAAGTGTAAGGAAGCGCTGTATAGGACATACCTTGTACCCCTTGTTAATATGCAGCACAAACATGAACAGTGAATGTAAGAAAGACTAGAAAAGTGGAGACCATGGAAATTAACTTTGTGAGGACCGTGTTAGCTGTCACAAGGATAAACAGTATGAGGAATTAAGCTACGCTGGAAAGAGTGGGAGTAGAGGGAGTACATAAGATAGTAGAGGAAGCAATAATGAGATGGTAAGGGTAATTTAATGAGGATGGAAAAGGAGATAATACCAAAGATAATGATGAAGATGAAGTATGTGGTGAAAGGATCACAGGTAAAGCAGAGAAAGAGTTAAGAGGAGCAGATAACAGAAAAAGTGAATTTGAAAGGAGAAGAATGGCAGTTAAAAGAGGAAGAATGGTGGAAGGATGTAGGAAGATAGATAAATTTTATTAAACTGACCCGGCCTCTGGCTAGAAAAAGTTGATGATGATTATTATTATTATTTCTAAGGACTATCAAATTGAATCATAGTTAGTATTAAATTTTTGAGCTAAATCAGTCCCTTTCTTCAGGAGAAGATAGTAAAACACAAGCTGGACTAGAGCAGCATCGCTATAGTTTGATCATGGTTACTTCGGTCCAGTTTCATAGTCAAATTTAGTACTCCTCAAGTGCGACGCTACACTAAATACAAGACGACACCTACCTAAACTCGAATGGAATGGGCCAGTTTCCTATGCGAGAACGGCCCATTCCATTCTGGTTTAGGTAGGTGTCGTCTTGTATTTAGTGTAGCGCCGCACTTGAGGCGTACTAAATTTGACTATGAAACTGACCCTTAGATTATGATGTTGACTGTCTCTTGAGTCAAATATTTAGACTTCAATTCTGCGGTTGCCTATTCAAACTTGTGTCTTTACTCTTGTTAGAGATATATAATGTTGTATTTATATTATATTTAATCATATGACGATCAAATTATCTGTTGTTTATATAGAAATGACTGATTGGTGTGAGTAGCCTATAGCTGCTTGGAAGAAAATGTGAGATGGTTATTCAAAGTTGAGACGAAGGGGGTGCCTGGATTTGGTTATATATTGGTAAGCAAATTCACACCTACGAAGCTGAGAAAGATTTCAGCTATTTGAGAGGGCTCATATTACTCTAGTAGTATAGCATGTGTCAAAATCTGAATTATGTGTTTGGGCATTAAGTGCTATTGGTTAGTCAAGGTTGACGTGATTGATATCAAAGGTGGACATTCTTGGGGTATTCCATTTGTGTAAGTTTTCTGTTGAATGAGGTCGAAGGTTGGTGAATTTTGCAGTTACTGCAACTCTATTTATTGCAAGGGTTGGAACCTTTGGCCTTATGTTGTTTGTGGCCGGGTTGGGCAATTTAAGGTAAACCAGAAAGTTGCGTGGATTAGGAGGGCGTTTGAATGTGATTCTTGGATCACTCCTGAGACAATTTCCTGTATTTGTCCTTAATGTTATACCATTTATATGTTCCTATCTATGTGTCCTATCATTCTTTACAAATTTCCCTATACTCCTTTATGTTAAAAAAAGTCGTGTTCCTTGTTTCACAAGCCCCGCAATGAGGTGTGATAAAATGAAACATAGGTCCAGGGGTTGGGTGGTAATGATTGATTTTCTTCTAAAGGAAGCTATAAGCTCTGTTTTGTACACTGATAGCACTATAAAATGTAACCTATATTCTTCTTTTCATTGTAAAAGCCATATTGTATTTGTTTCTTTTATATATTTCTATCCACCTTTCCTGTTCCTTCTTCCAAAATATATTACAATTACCTCATAAAACAAAAAAAAGTCTTCTTTTTAGAAATAAAAGTTTTATAACATTCTAATTAATAAACAAATACACTATATTCTTGCCACAATAGAATAACAGTAACAACCAATCACAACCAAAAGTACCTTAAAACATATTTGGAAAATAGTAGTATCAGCTATACAAGCGTTGACTACTTCGGCCTACAGATGAAATATTATTTTTAAGTAACATTTTTAGAAACTAAGCAGATTAAAGCACTATCGGCTGTGGCAATAGATTTTGTTGTATAAATGGATCTATTACAAAAATTGAACTTGAAATATTGATTGATTTTTATTACTAGAACTTGAATAAATTATATTTTCACTCAAAATTGGTTCAAGCTTGACTCGAAGTGAAAAATCCCTACCCTTACATCTCTAAAATAATTTTGTATTTTACATATGTTAATGCCTTCTAAAATCCTACAGTATAAATATGGAGTCCCAAACTTACATTTGCAACAATCGCTTGAACTTCTTGATTGGTACAACTGGAACTGACGGGCAAACTTTCATTACCATCTATTTTCTCCTCCACAACAAACACGCCATCTGGGGCCTGTAAAAAAGGAGGGAAACAATAATATAAGAGCCAAGGGAATTTATAAAATTCCGTGTGTAAGGTTTGAGTGTTGCTCAAACAAAACCTTGATATATCAACATATTTTAAATGTGGGTGCCTCTGTTGGCAACTACTATTAACAATGATCTAGTTTTTTACCAAACAAATGGATCCTATGATTTTAAACTAACTGCATACCAGTAGAAAAATATTTATACTAAAATAACAGAATGGTGAGAGAATAGTAGACCACAAATAAAAGTAGAAACACTAACAAATATTTACACACATGTCAATATTTCGATGAAATTAAAGAATCTTCCTCTGCTATTATATCATTTTATTTTATTTATAACCAATTGTTTTTGCTCAATGCACTTTATTTCATATATATTATTTAATGAAATACTATTTTTTTTTATAAACTAAACTGTAAAGATTTCACTATTCACCATATTATAAAGAGAACCATTAATATTTGTAAATTCTAAGAAAGGATCCCTTTAGTTGATCATATTAAAATTTAAGACAAATGTATAAACATTATGTTATATCTAACCAAATTAAAAAAAAAAACTTATCTAAAAATGTGATTAGGGATGATAAAATTTTAATCTTACTATTCCAACTTTTCTGATGCTCAATATAGAGTCTGGCTTCTTCAGACACTTTGTAGAATTTCCATCCAGTATTCTCACTCGGGTAGCCTGTAAATTATTTCATTAAAGATTTAGAGAAACAGTTGTATAGATTCAATTATTAATAAAGCTTTATTATTTTTTTTTAATTCAGTAAATTCTTTATTATTAACTAATACACTTAAATTTGACCTCTCAGAATGGGTTAAAAGAAAAAGTTACAGAAGAAAATAAACAGTTCATTGACAATTGGGAAGAAAATATTACTTCTTTATAGTACAACACTCCATATTAACATGTTTGATTTACAGAGAGTCGCTGTATTTAAGAGATACAATTTGAAAAGGCATCATGAAATGAAACATGGTGAGCATGTGAAACTCAATGTAAAAATTTAAAAAAAAACTAAGTTGGCTCCACTTGAATCTGAATTGAAGATATTGTATGCTTAGTCATCTCACATTGTCAAAACAAGCTATTCTGTGGCACTGTTAATTGCAGAGAAAATGAAGCCATTTTCAGATGGAGAATTGGTGAAAGAGTGTTTGAAAGTAGTTATAAAAGATGTTTTTCCTGATGAAAGTAAAATACTTTCAAGCAGCTGCAGAAGTATTTTAAAGTACGAAGTCAATATACTGTCATCGCATGCTCTCGGACTCTGGGCCCGTTGTGTGTGGCGCTAGAGGGAAGGTCACGCGGTCTTACTCTCTGGCTTCCACTCGGGCGGGACCACAGTCCAACTCCAATCACTTTTATTCCATTAGTCAAACATGCTAGTTCACCGAAGTCTCTCGCAGTCACTATACTACATAAAGAAAACTTAAATCCAGTTTGTTTGACCAAAACCAACTCATTACTCTGGTCAATAAAGATATCCGAAATAACTTCAAGTGTTGTTTTTGTTAACCAAAATTAAAAATTAAAATTCCAAACAGGAACAAAGAATTATTTCCAATGAAGAATGGGTGTCATGATCTACAAACAAAATAGGGTTCCAGAGACACGCAAATAACAAAAAGGGTTTGTCTTTAATATCAAACATTATGTTGCTATGGTAATAATATTTCAGATGAAATATTGGTGTCTTTGCTGGGTCGGACTAAAAAATTCAAGGCTTATTCGTTAGTGTTCGACGAAAACAAAGATATTTCAGACACTTCTCAACTTGAAACACACCACTAAGGTTGAAAATGTTTTCTAAAGCATATAAAAGTATTTTTCCAACAACAATTTGCATTTAGAGACTCTTTCTGGACTAACAACAGATGGAACACCTGCTATGACAGGGAAAAATAAAGGAGCTGTAAAGTTGTTTATGAACGAGTTGGAGAAGAGAACCATCAAAACCAGTAATCTGCTTGCCATACATTGTTTGATACATCATCAAAATTTATGCTTTCAAGTGTTGTCTATAAACCATGACATGGATGTGATTATAAAATCAATAAACTACAATAAATCGTATGTGCTTCCGCATTCCCAGTTCAAGGAATTGAATGGCGTCGAGCAACAAAGATCCACGCACCACTAAGATGAACCTGAGTAAATTGAGTTCAAAGTAAATACTTCACTATAAATTCCTATTTATTCATATAATAAAATTAATTACATAAACTAACAATGTATAAATAGAATTATTTATCGAATCAAATAATTTTAAATCAAATATCTTAATTTTGAACGAATACTGAGTAGTAGATTTTTCTTACATATTTGATAAAAATAATTTAAATTATTAAATTCCCATTGAAAATATGGTTTCATATTTAAGTAGACAAAATGCGAAAAGTTGATTCAAAACATTTTTATTTGAGCTGGTATTAATAAAAAAGAGACAGTTTAAAACAAAATTTCAGGGAAATGAGAGGAACCTCTGATCCATTTTTTTAGATGAGTTTTACCTGAATCAAATTTTTTAAATTTAATGATCTTTTGAAAGAAATTTAAATTTAAAAATTGCATAGAGAACGTTAACTGGGCTGCATAGAGATATTTCTTTGAATTAAAACATTATTATTATTAGAAAGGAAAAAATAATGGGATGGTTAATAATAAAAAAAAAGGTAATATTTGGATTCTTCCATCGTTTCTATTATATAAAAGTGTAGTTCTCATTTTCTAATATGCAAGGCCTACTTTTGTTTGTGTGATGAATAGTACTCAACCCAAAGTGTGGTTGGATCCTAAGCAATTCCACTGTCAGCTGAAAACCTAGGAAGCAGTGAAAAGGCTTACTAGGGAAATTAAGAGTGCGGAGGTTTCCTGTTGCTTTCCTCACTTAGCCATAAGGTACTATTGGGCATCAATCTGCCAAGTCCACCAACTGACCCTACAAGACACCTTCTCTCCATCCATCACAGGAACTGGCTGTATACTGAATGTTATCACTAGTCTCGCTCATGCCTCTCCCACTTTCATATTATACAACAATAAATTTAATAAAATAGCACAACAGTAATAAATGATAAATTTAGTGCTTGACCCAGTTAAATGTTCTTTAGGCTTGACCTCTCTTAAATGTTTTCAAGGTTTAAAATCTTTTAAATGGTCTCTAGGCTTGACACCCCTTAAGTACGCTAAGCTTGGGTATCTAGGTTTGAAAACCTTTAAATTTTATCTAGCCTTGGCCTCCCTTAAATGTTTTTTTTTAGGTTTGAAACCTTTTAAATGGTATCAAGTTTTGACACCGTTTAAATTTTTTCTAGACTCGACACCCCTGAGATTAGAATCAAACATTCAGCCGTTAATTATTAAAAATTCCGAATACTCGCACACCCCTAACAAACTTTTAGTACAAAGTGGTGTTTTTAATATACTTCAATGCCAATATAAATAGTTTGCTATTTACTTTAAAAATAATTGCACTTGGTTGAGTATTGAACATTTCAAAAAACCACTTAATGATTTTTGTCAACTAAACCATAATACAAAAACCCAAATAATTTACACTTGGTTGATTATTAAAAATTGTGAAACTAATAAGTTAATATTAACAATGAGGATTTCAAAAGTATTTTGACAATAGTTTTGTTATTTTCACTTAAATAATTTCAGTAAAAAAGTCATGTTAACTATATTAACCATTAACATTATCAATGATCTTTTGGTCATCAAATAAATTATTATAAAAAGGTTGCATCTTCGGGAATAAGGTGAAGGGTTAATTTAATATCTGCCAGTTTAGGACATGATATTGCTTTGTCACTAGGCTCAAGTGGAACAAGGCTCTCTATCGCAAATGTTGTAGCTGTTGGATGACCACATACTCTCTTACTGATGTGCACTTCAGAGTAGATCACATAATCAGATCACTATTCATTTTCACATATAGAATAATGACTTCTCTTTAACTTGTTTTATTTCTCGTATGTTGAACCAGTTATTTTCGGGAAATGAGTCAAAATATCGGAACTTGGGGAGGGTAATTTTAAAATTATGCTTTAGAATAATTTTAGATTAAAAATATGATTTTTAAACTAATATGGTAAGACTTTTAAAACCTGATTCGACGGCCACATGGTCTAAGCCATCACTCTTGCAATAGATTATACTGCCTATGATGTGAAGATTGTAGTTTGATACTGGCTGGGTGTATTACGGTGATATTTCCTAAATAGTTTCCCACTGTATCCAGGTAAATGTGGGTACACCTCTTCTAAATTCAATTTTTCTTATTCCTAACACATTCATCACTAGTAAATAGGCATATAGGCCTAAGTGAATGGGTTATAAGACGCGATCCTAAAAAACATTGCTAAAGATAGTTAAAATATTTTAAAAAAACAATAAAACAAATAGAGGATTGTGAATAGCATTTTTTATCAAATCAAATAACAAAATTTTGAATTGATATCAAATATTACCAATCAAAAAATAGCTAGTTTTATTAAATTTTTTATGGAAATTATTTTTACTGTTTAATTAATTTTGAAAATTGTGTTTTATATATAATTATTTGCAGAGCACAAAAAATACTATAAAACATCATGTTTGGCACCTCTTCAATGTACTATAAATATGAAACCACAAAATATTATTTAGGTTTGAAATCTCAAGTTATTTAATAATTTAATAAATTATTAATAACAATTTATTAAAAACCCTTAAATGTTCTCTCTGGGTTTGAAACCCACTAAAGGTGCTTGTTTAGCACTCGTACTCTGTACCTGGCTTGACCGCCAACAACAGACATGTCAATCCCTCATAAATGGTTGACCTTGGCAAGCTACTTCCTTCCCCCCCCCTTCCACTTAATTCCACAGTCCAAAAGATAGTAGAATATATCTTTGTCCTTCTCTAAATCTTTAAAGTGCCTTCACTTGCTGAACTTAGCAAATAACTGTTGATAGATAGAGACATAGCACAATAAGTCATGAGCCTCCCGACTTATTTGTCTCTCTAAAAGTGATAAAATAGCTACCTCTCCATCCGAGCCACCAAGTTTGCTAAATAACATTGATCAGTCACCAGTAACTGCTAGGACACCAGCGCCCAAAAACAATATAAAAATTCCTGAACTTTTATAGTTTTCTTCACCATTTTTTCAAATTGTAGAACTATTGGAGAAGCATTATTAAACATTAGTTTGTTACTGAGCTCCGAATATAAATAGACAAAGATTTGCCCATGAAGCAGTTACAACATTGAAAGAACAGAAAAAACAACATAAAAGCATATTAGTGAACTTTATAGCTGTAGGAAAATAAATTGTGTGAAATTATAATAAGAGGAACACTTGAAATTTCAGCTTTTTCTAATATCTTTGAATTAAAATTTGGTTATCATCTATATAAAATGTGGCAAGTGCCAAGTCTACTAATCCTTTGGAACGTTCTGAAATTTGTATGGATTATTCATTAAACTTTTAAAATGTTTTTTTTTTATAATGATATTTATTAGCTAAAGCGGGAAACTGTGTCACTTGGTTGTTTGTTGCTTTTCAGCAAGTGACATTCAAACTAAACAAAATGCATTCTGGTGTTTGGATGTTTGTAACTGATTGAAGAAAATATCTTTACAAAATTACAAAATGGTAGTTGGTTTGGACAGGTGTAAATGGCAGCTCAATACAGTAAAGACTTTCATATCTCAGTTTAACATACACACACAAAAAAAAAGTGCCCTTGGTTTTTTGTTGATAAAAAACTATTCAATTCATAGTAAAAATATGTTTGGAATATGGTGACATCGTGTATTTTACCAATGTAAGATGGCTAATTCGCAGAAACTGTTCAAAACAACTTTTTGAATTAAGAGAATAAATTGAAATTTTTATGAACATATACTAGTTTATGAATTACATAACGAGTAGTTGTAGGACCCAAGTTTTTTTGGTAGATATAACCTAAAAATTAACCAACTAAACAAGGAATTGCAGGGGCAAGATAATTTAATTATCGATGCTTGTAATCACATCAAAGCATTCCAATTGAAATAATATTTGTTTGAGTGCCAACTTGGAAATAGCAATGATAAATATTTCTTCATTGTTAAATATCTTCAAAAACGGTCATCGTAGGAATTTCTTGAAGTATGCCGATAAGATAAAAACAAACTTTCAGCATCATTTGATCGTTGTTTTTCAGAACTCGCAAAATATGATAAAGTGTTTTGAGATATTTTGCTCTCCATTTCACGTTGACATTTATCTCTACTATCCCTGAAACTCTGCAGATGGAAGTAATTTATTTACAGTGCTACAATGGATTAAATCAGATTCATGTCACAGCATCAAAAATCAACTTTTACAACATTTGAGTGATAGTGGAAAAGTATCCCAAACTAAGATTGGTACAGCTCTCTTTCCTTTTCATTTTTAAGCCTTAACACCCTTACTTTTCTTTATTGTTTTACTACCTTACTCCTACATTCCCATCCCTTACGTCTGCCACCAACAGCCTGTGGTCATTATTTAAGGTCACACTTGGTATTACCTTGATGTTTAAGGTCTGCTTTTTCATTTCTTCATCCGTTATAAAATATTCTATAACAGATTTTTGCTCTGCATCCCAACCGTATCTATTGATCTTATGACTTTCTCTTTCTTTCTTATACCAGCTGTTTGCCGCTTTCATTTTATTTCTTGCACCTAACTCCAACAGTCTTCTAACCTCCTCGTTTCTCTCTCCCCATCCTTCTTCACCAACACTTCTAAAACGTAAACCCCCCCTCTCCCCTTACCTACTTTTGCATTAAGATCTTCATTACTAACAGACACTTATTTCCCATTTACCTTTCAAGGTCTTCCTAATCTCCCAAACAGCTTTTCCAAATAGTGCGGGCTTATGTTACTTGATTATTGGATCACATATGTAGCTAGTAGATTATTTTATTGGAATAATGTATGTAATATTTTGTTTTATAATGATGTATTAGATTACATCACCACTTACAAGTGAATTACCTAAAAAAAAATTTCCATATGAATATGTGTAATATAAACAGCAGCTAAGAATGTATTTGATATACCATAAATTAAGTATTTTAGCTCTCAATTTTTTATCGGTGAAGCTTTTGTAATTGTCGAAGCAGGAATTATTTTCAAAGCTAAGTAGATATTTGTTTTAAAGTTAAGTTGAAGCTTCATAATCTCCCACTAACATGCAATGAAATATTATAATAGAATATAAATAATAGCTAAATGTAAGCAATGTTTGTTATAGTGAATTTGTCTCAACATTCATTCATTAAAATAATGGTTTTGTTAAATTTGTACTACTCTATGCCGAGGCTAAACCATTAAATAAGCAGCAGCATTACCTCTATAAAACCAATTTCAATTCAAAAGTTGAAAACAAACTGTAATTTGAAATTTTTTCAAATCTTAAATCTTACCAGATCAGGTGTGTTTGTTACAGATAACGGCAAATTTCGAAGATTCTTGAGCAAACATTCTTCCGTGTTCCCATAGTCAATGTAGTGCAATAACAATTTAGGTGTGTCACTCACAACACGAGCACGATACCTAAAACATATTAAAATTACATCCTTAGGTAGGGCTCTGCGAGTACTCAGGTTTCGAGCTTCAAGCCGAGATCAATATCGAAAGTTTTGTAGGCTCGTCATTTTCGAGCTTTCACTTGATGTACTTAAAAACCTAAAAATCACTTTTTTAAATGTAATAGCAAGCATAGGCTATTTAATTGGGATAATATCCATTTCCAATTATAGAGCATTCGGTTACTTAAATTGTTAAAAATTAATTTCAATTTTCACATTAATAACATAATAGAGCTTTAAAACCTATTTCGGCCAGTAAATTTATTCAATATTGTCATCCATCTTGAACTATACTTGATTGAAGTTATTTACTCGTAATTACATGACAAAGCAATGAAAATAAAAATAGCTAAGTAGATTAATAAATATATGAATGATTCTATTTACTATTTTTACTTGGTACCATTTTGAAATAATAATTTATGTTAAATTAAAAATATAATATCAAGAATATATTATTATGTTAAATGTTTTCAAACTTAAGCTATTCAAAACTCATATTAATTAATACTAAAGATAGGTATAATCCATTATTTATCAAATCCGAATCTACATTTTATTTTCAAATTTCGCAATCTCGAACCTCGAATCTGAATCCTAGCAAATTGTTAGAAACTTTAATGATTTACAAATAGACCTACATTTCACAATATGGGCCTAAGCTGTAAATTAAGGTTTTAGTCCAGTCAATGAAGATCAAAAAAAGGGTGAATAGGGGAAATAATTTGTGTAGTCACAAATTTTTGTACAGTGGTAGAGGGAAGTGCCATGAACAACATACTAAAAATCCTGACCGGTTGGGCGGAGGGAGGGAAAGGGGGAGGGAGCATTTAAAGATAATTCTTCCACGTTATTCTCGTATAACTCGAAAACCGTTACCTCTAACAAAAAGGTGTTCATGTACAAAATTAAACTACATTAAATACCCTACAAAAAAGATCCTATTCATTTTTTCTCTAGGATGAATTGTTTATGATATGCAGGGGATGAGATAATCCCGGATTATTCAAAATAGTGTTTTAATTATATAAATATAATGTTTAACGTTAGATGAAGTGGGTTCAGACTGAATATTAAATGTCTGTAGAACATCCAAGTGCAGTAGTGCTGTATTAAGGGATAAATTGTGTGCAGGGGATATGGGGAGTGAGGGGGGTTGGAGGGCTAAAGCGTGAGGGAATGCAGGTGGCTGGTTGGAATAAGGTCAAGCAACTCCCTCGTTTGTGCGCAGCCCCCTCCCCCCCTTAATCCCGTTTCTACTTCCCCAATGCATTTCACGTCCAGTTCTGTTATGTTTAGTCGACAAAATAACTTCACTGTGATCGTGTTTATATAGTTGAGTTATGCTCAGTTTATTATGTGAGTACTTATTTGCAATTATTAACAATTTGCCTGCTACCGACGACACGACGTAATAATACAACGCACAGATATTTGGGATTTATGCGGGTTTCCATGCTATTAAATGGTATACGTCTTAATATTGCTACAGAACATTGATAGGGGCAGTTTATATTTAACTCAAATTAGCCTAGAATTAAAAAAATGGACTTGGCTCACTCCTATTGGATATTAAATGTGATAAAAGGTAGAAGTAAAAGAATATATTTCAGTAAAAACTGAAAAAAACATAGTTTCTTTGAATACTGGTATATCTAGTGAATTTTTATAATAAAATAATTAATTTGAATAAGAGATATATTATTTTAAAGAAGAAATTTCAGAGAAAAATTTAATCTTTAGTACCAATTTTATACTACTAATAAAATACAATTATTGGTAAAAATTTAGAAAAAGTGCATGCTTTTATGAAAACGGGCTCGTAATGCTGACCAGCATACCATACGAAGGTTCAGCAGGCAAAGTGTTAAGTTAGTTTTTTTTTAACTAAAGTAGGTACCTATAAACAAGGGCTGAGAAGTGTTTAATTTGTGAGAATGGTGTTGTCAGTGATGTATGTAACATTGGTGAAAAGGGGATACGTGGATTGGTGAAAGCAAGTGATTTAAGAAACGATGGGAAAGCTGGAGGTTTCAGGAACAAGAAACATGGTGTTGTTCACAAATCTTGTAGAAAAGAGTACACCAGAGCTGACTCGATTAAAAGATTTTTGAGAGAAGCTCTTTCAGAGCAACAGCTTTCGACATCACAACCTGCCCCACGTTTGCGTTCAGCTGAAGTTAAATTTGATTTTAAAACGGTCTGTTTTTTGTGGAAGATATTGATGATGAATTTCATGATAAACAGAAGAAAAACCCCAACATTATATTAAGGAATAATAAACAAAATACGAAACACTTCAAATTTCTTAGCTTATTAAAATGTTAATTTTATTAACTACTAAGCAAGACAGCATAGAACCACACTACAAAATGTAAAGTGATAGTGGAGGAAACCAACCTGAAAGGATAGTTAGGTTAGGCCTAGATATAAACAAACACATTTCTCTATTGCTTCTTACACTTACCACTTTTTCAAACTTCCACAGTTGCATATTGTTTTGAATTTTCAGAACTATTTATAATTCATATTAAAAGAAATCAATAAAAAAGTAATATTCCCAAAAATTCAAACTAATATGCAACTGTGGAAGTTTTGAAGAAGTGGAAAGTGTAAAAGTTTAAGAAGACATGAAGAGAGAAGTGTGTTTGTTCTTATATAGGGCTAACCTAACTATCCTTTCAGGTTGGCTTCCTTTACTATCACTTACTTTACATTATTGTACAGTGTTTCTACACTGTCTTGTTATACATTTCCAAACTATAATGCAATTATTCATTTTATTAACTTTGTTTTGTAATTGTTAGTGTAACTTTAATGTCCTTAAATTATTATTATTATTATTATTATTATTATTAGCACCGCGTCTTACTACACGTTCGGGTTATACGCACTTACGCTAATGTGTAATGGTAGGGTGATTGTGAGATGAAATGGAGGACCTACAGTTTAACGTGGAATCCGAACTACGGTGGAGGCCTGGGTTTTCTGTATACTGAATGACAAACAAAGCAAAGACTGGTCGGCCGCCTCTTCCTAAAGTTTTGGGTTGGCATTAAATGTCCTTAAAGAAATAAGTATCGAAACCATTTTAATTATTATTTTTTTTATTAGATTTTTATTAGAGTTTTTTTGTTTTTAAACTGTGTTTAATAAGTGTTATTTCTAACTTAATTCCGATATTGCCATTATTTAATTATTTTTTTTCAAAAGTATTTACCGCTTATAAAAATGAGTGTCATTCTTATATTTAGAACATGTGTTTTAATATACTTTTTAACTTTTTGTAATTATGAATAGACCTATACTCGAACTCGGGAGCTTTTAGAAATACTCGACTCGAATGAAAAAAAACCAAGTTCGCAGACCCCTACTAGCCATCAACCCAAACCAATAGATCAGTGTATGAAACCCCTTCACATCTCTCATAAAGGCAAGACATTAAACTGATCAGAATTTTTTTTTCATTCAAGCAACCTTATTCCAAAATAAATAAATCATTTATGAACAATTACAACTATCAAATCAAATTCTTGTGAACACATTAACGCATCTACCTAATACCACCAGTAACCTCAATTATTCTGCTCTACCTTCCAGCATAGAAAATAACATGTTCGAGCCGGAGTCAAGCAAGATTAGTTCATTCTTCTTCACTTAATGGTAATTATCGAGATTTTTGTACAACATAAGTCTCAAGTTTTCTTGATAGTTCTTTAATTTGATTTTACAGTGTCCATGATTATGGTATTTTATATACTAAAACATATGGAAGAATATAAATCAGCATCCTTATAATGGCTGTATATCACAAGGAGTAATGGGACTGGAATAAGATAAGGCTTAGATTTCATACATAACCTTAAAATTAAAATTATTATATTCTTAAGCGTATAACCCGAACGGGTAGTGCGACGCGGTGCTAAATATTATTATTATTATATTCTTAAAATTGTTGTAACAAGAACATTTAATTAAGTTTTTAAAATTCATTAGGAGATGCTAACCTACTAATTCAATTTTATTATCTAATTTACAATACTGTTGATCTCTAAACTTTGTTTTTGTCCTTAATTTGTTGTATCCAAGTTTAGTAACTAAACTTTAATATGTTATGTGTATTTTAAACTTGTTGTCAACCCATGTTTTAATTCAGTTGATGATGTTATATCAATTTATTGAAAATTTTTATATATGACATTTTGGTGCTCATTAAAAGCAAAATATAATAAATCTTTTGAATATTAAAGTCACTTAATTCATCTACCAATTTTAAAACTATATAATTCGTTAGATTGAAAATCTATACATTTTGTTATAGCTATTCCTGAGTTTTCTATCTAAGTCTTAACTTTAATTATTACCACTCCTTACTTTAAACTACTTTAGAATGTTTTCTAAAATATAAGAATTAACTTGCCACTCATTCTCATACAATGCTGCACACATCATTCCAATCTTCGGAACAATCGGTTGATTATTATCAGTTACTTTAATCAGTTCTTGATAAACTTTGGCTATGTCTTTGGCATGGTCTCGCCTCTGAACCCAATAATCTCCTGCGCCATTTACTATTACTATCTTGACCTGAAAAACAAAATTAAAATAATATAAGTATTAGAGTGAATCTATTAACAATTACTCCAGTTTTTTCCAAGTATGTCTACAGTTTCTTTACCATGCATAATTAAAAGCTTTTTTAGGTAGTAAAAATTGGAAAATATAACATACATGTTTTATAAAGGTTTTTTTTCCAAATGTTAAAATCATTTTATGACCAATACTTTTTATTTGTGTTATGACCCAAAATTAAATTATCAAATCATTATTGATATTGTATAGTTTTACAATCATTATATGCCGCTGCTTTGTAACAGCACCTCTATATTGGAATCAGTTTACAGTGCTCAAGTTACATTGAGCAATGTGTACAAAGAATGCAACATGCAGCTTCCTCTACATGTCTACAAAAAAAAAAGTAGCCCCATGGGTTCTTTGGTGCTGACTGACAGCTTTAAAATGTTACCAGACCAAATTATGTATCCCTATGCCGAACCAGATGATCTGCAAAAACATGTGTTTAGCAGCTGTCGCTTCTGACAGTCAAAATTTAGATATATACCTAAATTTTGACTGTCAGAAGTCAGCTGTGAGCTGTCAGTCAGCACCAAAGAAAGCCATGGGGCTACTGTACCTTTAAATCTAGAACATAACACACCACACCTTAGCTGTTAATTCATCACAATAAAATAGGAAATTAGCATTTTAATAAGTATTCTGTCACAGACAGATTCCTCAGTTCTCTACTCTCTTGACCAGATGAAGCTATCTGTGACAGTGAACGCTTGTCCTTAAAATGGGTTTGTGTTTTTATCTAGTGTTACAGCTAAACAGTTTCTACTCCAGTATTCCCAAGGTAAGTGTGCTGGCTATCTCCCCCCCACCTCTAATTCAAACCATGATTTAGCCTAGTGCTCTAGTCCAAATAAACAAAATTTCAGGGAATTGAAAGTGTTAGCAAAGGTTAATGTCGAGTACACAAAATTAACGTCCGAGACGAACATAGAATCTACAAATACACTTAGTGGGCTAATATAACACAAAAAGGGTTAGCGTGAACACAAAACGACGCAGTCAATTTGTTGATCAAAAAAGAACAACTGTGTAAGTGAAAGCTATGTGATTGGCTAACTCGTGATGCTTGCGCTACTACAGCGCCTTTAGTGATTGGTGCAGTGGTTGGATCGTGTATCTTAGTGTCTCCAACACTTCATCTCGAGACAACTGAAGACTCATCGGGTGCCTTGATCAGTCCCAGGAGATCGACACAGTGCCCATGCTTTGATTTCGTCAAAGCCTTGGTTAATACATCGGCCGGCATCTCCTCCGATGCCACGTGTCACCAGCACCAGTCGACCCGACTCAACAGTCTCTCATACAAAATGGTGACGAATGTCAATGTGTTTGGTGCGTGTGTGGAAGACAGGATTGGTTGCCAGCCTCTGCACCCCAACAATGTCATTGAGCAGTTTAAGTGGTCCAAATTCCTCCTTTCCAAGTTCGAGCAGGAAATGCTGGAGGTGCACAGCTTCCTTGGCTGCTTCACTCAGGGCCATGCATTCGGCCTCTGTGGTAGATAACGCAACAGTCTATTGCTTCCTTGAATCCCAAGCAATCACGCCTCCTTTCATGACGAAAACATATCTTGTAAAGGAACGCCGGTCGTCAAGTGATCCTCCCCAGTCAGCATCTATGTAGCCCGTCAATGAGCCTTCCCCACGATTGTATGAGATTCCCTGGTCAGCAGTGCCCTTGAGGTACCGAAGCACCCTCTTTGCTGCGCCCCAATGAGTACTGTTGAAACAGTCGTTAAATTGACTTAACACACTTGCTGAATGAGCTATGTCCGGGCTTATAGCCACTGACAAATACAACAAACAACCAACTAGTTCTTGGTATGGGGGTCTCTCACCATCTGAAGTTGACCATGCCTCACCGTTTGCCAGCTTCGTCCCGACGGCTAGTGGGGTTGAAACAGGCTTGCAATCCGACATACCAAAGCGTTGAAGGATGTCTTTTATGTACGTCTTGACTTACAAATATTTCATCGACATTTCTGGAGAAATCCATCTCCAAACAGCACTTCAGATCACCCAGATCCTTCATCTCAAACATCTTTCCAAGTTTGTCCTGAAGCAAGTGGTTTCTTCGGGGTCACGACATATTATCCAAATGTTGTCGACATAGATGATGGTGATCATAATCTCTTCGTTTCAATGCCTTATATAAACACACGTGTCCCCATTGGTGGGTTTCGCGCCTATGGTGCACAACTCTTTATCTAGACGTTTGTTACAGGCACGACCAGCTTGTTTTAGGCCGTAGAGAGCCTTCTTTACGTCGCAGACCCCGTTAAATGTTGCTAACTTGTTTAGTGTGGCTCTCGCCCTGCTGACGGTCTGATCCTTGCGTCCTTTACTGCTCACTATGTGCTCTAGGACTTCTTCAAAATGGTCTGGTACCTCCATGAATACCTCCTCAATCCAGTTTCCCATTTAAATAAGCTGTTTCCACATCATACTGGTGTATGGGCATATTGTTCTGGGCTGCAAATGCAACAACCAACCGTATTGAATCTAGGCGTGCAACTGGCGCATACGTCTCGTGAAAATCCCTGCCGTACTGTTGAGCATATCCCTTCGCCACTATCCTGGATTTACGCTTCTCCAGAACGCTGTTTGTCCCATACTTATTTCATAGCACAAAACGACTTCTGATCACCCTTGACGCTTTTGACCTGTCCACCAGATCCCACGTGTCCTTTGCGAGAATTGACTCCACTTCATTTGCTATGACCAACATCCATTCGGTTGAATCCGTACTTGTCATTGCTCGAGCAACTGGAACTTCACTCAGAAAAACAAAGTGATCCTTGACGACATGATTCACAATTACATAGACTCTGGGGGGGTCTTCCGGGACGTCCGGTTCGTAGTACCCTTGGCCTTCCTGGATCTCTTCTTACAGTTTTCAATGGTTCATCTGGGGGAAAACCTTGGAAACCCTCAGCGTATTCGTACTCGTCGTAGCGTGCCTCTGGTAATGGCTCTTTGATCGGATGATGCGATTCTTGACTATTAGAGGTTGATCATGACGTGTTCATCTTCACTCTCCGTGGCGTTAAAATCAACTGAAGAACTTGACAAATTTGGGGACTTGTCCTGAAGGAGGAAGTCCTCCTAGCTCTTCGATGACTGGATTGTAATCCTGTCCATGAAAATCACATCTCTGGATACCTCGATCTTCTTCTGCTTCGGTAGCCATACCCTGTACGCCTTTGACTCTGAGCTATAACCTACGAAGATGCCTTTCTTTGATCTTACTTCCAGCTTCCCCTTGCCCGGCGTTCTGTCCATGACAAAGACATCGCTCCCAAAGATCCTAAAGCTGGACACGTTCTGTGGCTTCTTGAACCATACCTCATACGGGGTTCTTCCCTCTAGTTTACTTGTTGGTGACCTATTGCATACAAAGTTTGCGGTGTTGACAGCCTCTGCCCAAAAAGTCAGTGGCAGTCCGGACTAAATTAGAAGGCAACGTGCCATCTCCATCAGTGTCCTGTTCCTCCTCTCCGCAACTCCATTTTGCTGTGGGTTGTAAGGTGCAGTCAAACTCCTAGAGATGCCGTGTTTTTGGAGCTGTTCGTCAAACGGTTTGTTGACATATTCGCGTCCGTTATCTGACTGTGAGCACTTAACCGCCTTTCCCTGTTGGGTGCTCACAAGTGCCCTGAAACTATCAAACTCGTCCATCACTAGGTTCTTTTGCTCGATGAATCTCACCTAACACCATCCTGAATAATCGTCTATGAAAGTAGCAAAGTAGAGCTTCTTTCCGTGTGAAGCGACTCGCATTGGAACACAAATGTTGGAGTGTATGAGCTCACCCAGAACTGACACTCTCTCTAAATCCTTGGAAATGGAGCGCGACACATTTTCCCCTGGAGACAAACGCTGCATTGAAAATATTTGTTGAACGTCCTAACATTAAGATGTCACATGCGAGAATGCCAATCCTCAATGGAATTCTTCCTTGGAGTAATAACAGCGTCATCCAGAAATGCCAGAAATTTATATTTAAAAATTGCATAGAGAATGTTTAATTGGTCAGTGTAGATTATATTTACTTGGGTTAAAACATTATTATTAATATTAGAAAGGATTAAATAATGGGGTGATTAATAAAAAAAAGGTCATATTTTGATTCTTTCATCGTTTATATTATTTAAAAGTATGTAGTTCTCATTTTCTAATATGTAGGGCCTACTTTTGTTTGTGTGATGATTAGTACTCAATCCATAGTTTGGTTGGATCCTAGACAATTTTACACAAAGCTGAAAGCCTAGGCAGCACTGAAAGCGCTTACTAGGGACAGTAGTTTCCTATTACTTTCCTCAATGAGCCAGAAGGTACTATTGCACATCAGTCTAAAAAACAGACCAACTGACCCTAAAAGTGATATCTTTACTTCATTCATCAAAGTGACTGTCTGTATGTTGAGTGTTATTACTAGTCTCGCTCATACCTGTGCCACTTTCATATTGTACAACAATAAATTTACTGAAATAAAACTACAGTAATTAATGATAAATTTAGTTCTTTAACCCCTTTAAATGTTCTTTAGGTTTGATACCCCATAAATGTTCTCTAAGCTTTTCACCCCTTATATATTATTTAGGTCTGAAACCACTTAAATGTTCTCTAGGATTTAAACATCTTTAATGATATCTAGGCTTGAGCCCCCTTAAATGTTTTCTAGATTTGACACCCCATGAATTATATCTAGGCTTGACACCCCATGAATTTTATCTAGGCTTGACATCCCTTGAATTTTATCTAAGCTTGACACTCCTTGAATTTTATTTAGACTTGAAACCTTTTAAATGTTTTCTATGTTTGACACCCCTTAATTGTTGATCTACACTTAACCCCCCTTTTAATGATTTTTATGTTTGGCACCCCTTAATTATTAACTAGGTTTGAATACTTTTAAATAGTCTATAGGCTTGACACCTATTAAATGTTATCTAGGTTTGAAACCCCTTAAATGTTCTCTAAGCTCGATACCCCTTATAATCTCTACGAGTCACATGGCTCCCAATTCGTCTCTCCATCAGCCGTTGAGCCATTGAGGGGATTTATGACACAACAATCCCACTTTGCTATTCAGGGTTTCGAATCAAATACTCGCACACGCCTAATAATATTAATCCATGTTTTGCCTTCCCAATCATTTCAATTAAAAAAAATATATAATAATATGGTAGTTTAAATTACATAAATTGTAATTTTGGATGTCAAAAATATTTTTGAATACGATTCAGTAAAATGGACAAAAACTTTGATTTAGCTGCAGTTAATAAGTCTGAAGAATAAATTTAAATTCTATAATCTTGTAAAAAAATTTAGAAGGAAAAAAATATGCACCCAAAATTTTATATTTATCTTTTTTTAAATTGTAATTTTTTTAAATACATTCTAAATATTTTCTTCAAGTGTTAAGATTTTTTATGTGGTATAAATTAGAAAATATAGGCCTAAAGCAACTATTATAAATGTGTATTTTTAATCAATCCTTTTAGGTATAGTAAAAATAGATTTTAAGCTCGACTAAAAAATATCTTAAATAAAAAAGACCCGAGGAATTTTAATAGATACTTACAAAGTAGAACATCAAAATATTCAAACTAATTTGAACAAGTCTGGTTACCTCTTAAGTTTTAGTTACTAAAGCTTTCACAAAAAACGTTTTAAGACTCAAAGATATTGGTTTAGCCAAATATTACTATATATAATACAGAAGCAAATTTATGCCATTCCAAATAATAACATTTACATAAGACTTTTTTTTATGCAAATAAATGTGGTGGTATATTTTATGCATAATTTAATTTTTAAAGGCCACTTTTGCGCTAAAAATAAACTGCTTTAAATCTTTTCCAGGTAAGATATTTCCTTAATTATATAAACTGGGGTTAAATTATTGATGGTGCTCAGTTGAGTTAAATAGTTATAAAATAAAAGCTACTTAACATAAGATAAGATAATACTTAAATTTAATAAAGTAATAATATTTTTATGGAAATTAAATACAAAATGTTACATTGATAGACTGCCCTAATTGTAAGTTTTTAATACTTTTTCACAAAAAATTCTGGGAGATATTTTTTCCGACCTGAGTTTTGGGGACAACAAACTTACTATAATTTAGGAAAAAAAAAAAAAACCACACAAACACACACACTATTGATTACAATATAGGCTGTGTACCTACAAGTAATGTATTTATTCCTTAGAGTAGATTAAAAATTGTATTTCATAGGGGTGTGCGAAGTCCATTTTTTCAATTTGAAGCAAACTAGAATCGAATATATAAAATATTCTCGAAGCCGAACCAAAGTTTGAATATTTTTTGTTAGTTTTTTTCCACTAGAAAAATATATTATATTTTTGTTTATTAAACTTTATGTATTAAAATTACTTAGAAAATGTTTTATTGTACTTATTGTTACTAATATTTAATTTTAATCTAATAAATCAAGTTGTATTACAACTTACAATTCAATTACTTTTTTTTCAAATTTTCCCTAATAAATATTCTTTATATAATTTATAAATGGCAATAATTGACCATAGAGTATTTTAGCTGTCAATATTTTATTGACAAAGATTCAAAGCTGGAATTATTTTCGAAGCGAGGTCAAAGCTGACTTTTGTTTCAAAGATTCGAAGTCGAGTCGAAGCTTTGTACACCCCTAGCATTTTATAATTATAACATTTTCTATTTTTGAATTTCATTGACTGTTTGCCAATGGTTGAATAAAATTTGATTCATAGTGTAACGCATTACATTATTTGTAATGAGATATTTACAAAACAATTTATACTAGGACTTGCACTACATTAATTGAACATATTTTACATACATCAGTAAATGTGGTTGGGAATTCATTGCTCTGTTTCCTCTCTTCGTTGGAATGAGTATTGCCATCTGTTGGTTGTTTATCATTCACACTAGGCTGGGCGATAGCTGCTTCCCTCTCCTATAAAAGAATTAATACAAATTTGTGACAAACACACACAAAAAAACAATTTCACTGACGTAGCAGTGTTGTTATTCCGGGTTCAACAAGTCAGAATGAGTCTTTAATTGACTATAACAAGGTTGTTATAAATTTTACTATAAAATTCCCTAACTTTTACAGGTTTAAGATTACCTTGCTTGTTTGCACTATGGTTCAGGTTATATAATAGGATCATGTAGTGGGGAGCATCAAGGTAAGATTAGGTAGGGGCATCATTAGGATCATTGTCACCTCCCATATCAGAAGATTCAGGAACCCTAGTAATGTTTTGTGTACTAATGTTACTTATAAATCATAATTCCCGTTTATCACTGGATGTAATGGCAATAGTAAGTAGTAACATAAACTTGCAAAATTAAAATTTCCCAATTAAATTACAATATCATATTATGCAGAAGCTAAATGTATTTATATATGGGTTGTTTCATGTAGTTAAGAGTAAGAATTCAATAAGAGAACAGTAAAATTCGAGGTAAATAACTTCAATAAAAATTGTGTTCATTTTAATCCTAATCTTTATCATTCACCATTCATTACATGAGATACATTAATGGAATAGGTTTGCCTAATCATTAATGACCCAAATAATGTAGAAGTTTTATACAAATAGATATGCTAATACTGTAAACTCCCGATTATCCGCGAGCGGATTATCCACTCTGCAGCTTAACCACGGCATCACCAACAAAAGGGATATGTTTATGAAAAACACAGTGTTGATGAAGAATATGGAAATACCGATTGTTGTACTAGTAAACCTCTAGTGAAAAGATGACGGCCAAAAAGACAAAAAGTTGATGAAATAGAGCTGCACTGGAATAGACTCCTAAATTGCTTAATTATCTGAAACAATAAGACCACGCACTCCTATCTGACAAGCTGATATTATGGAAAATACATAGTGTGATAAGGAAAAAGAAAGCAGCTACAACAAAGCAGAAGACTAATACAAACTTTTTGAGTGATTTGTCTATTTTTAGTATATTGTACATTGATTTAAAGTGTTAATTTTTATTAACTTGGTGTGTGAAATATAATGTGTTCACAAACGCAATCACATTAGGTTAGTACTTGTTTGAATTGAATGTGCAACAATCTCTTGTTTTAATAAATATGCGGAATGTTTGCGGTTTTGGGTTGTCCAAAGCAATAGACCCCTCCCTTACTGTGGATAATTGGGAGTTAAATGTATACTCAACCAATACAATAGAAAGTGTACATCTAGACTAAATCAGAAATTTCCTTTCCTTGCCTTCAAAGCTGCAAAATTGTGAATCACTTCATCAAAATTAATATCTTCCACCAATTCACTTTCAATTGATAACATCACATGATTGAATCGATGTTGGCTTACACATTATATTTACCACAATAACCTAGCTAAAATATCAAGACATTTTACAAAACCGGCAACTATAAAACCCTAGTAGCAACGAAAACAAATGCGTGCTTGAAATGTGATTCAAAGCATTATTGTAAATGAGTAATGAAGACGATGTGCATTAGAAGAATCAAAAAGTACTAAGAATAGAGTTTTAGCCTTGTATGTAATGGGACGAGGCTTCGGATTACACAATTAGGGCAAAATATAATCTGTGCCACCATTTTAACAGGTGTGGGAAAAGGGGAATCATACCACGAATCCCAATAATCCCCACTGGCCTACCATTTAAATTCAAAAGACTCCAGTTTCCAATCAAACTTAGTTTTGCTATTACTTTTAACAAAGCGCAAGGGCAAACATTGCAGGTAGCAAGGGTGCATTTGCAAAAGTCGTGTTTTTCCCATGGCCAGCTATATGTAGCATGTTCGCGTGTGTCCAATGCCCAGAATTTGTATTTATTAGCGCCAAATGGAAGGACATACAACATAGTATATAGGAGCGTCCTAAAATAATCATCTATTCTGTTCCCTTGATTGCAACGGCCAAGAACAAGCGGAGTAAATAAGGGATGTCAATTAACTGTAGGTAAATTTAAGATGGAGTGGGATTTACAATTCTTGGCAAGGCATAACCTATGACTACTGACACACACTCCGCAACTTCTTTTCTACTCCTACACCTAATCCTTATTTATATTGTGTAGTTTGTATGTTTCTTAACTCTACCTGTATTGACCAACAACCTGAATAAGTTCGTTTTTATTTTAATACTACCTGTGTCGACCGACAATCTGAATTTACTGACAAAATAAACATTAACGCGAACGAAGCCGCGGGGAAAAGCCAGTGTGTGTGTGTGTGTGTGTGTGTATATAATATATATATATATAAAAGAACAAAGGTTCTACTAACTTACTTAGAATAGTGTTTTTGTGATTATAACTGACAAGGCTAAAACTCTATTCTTAGACACTGCACACAATTTTTATAGACAGTTATTTTGGTGTCATCCCCTCTTATGGTGATTACCTGTACGGCCCGCACCCCTCACATGACTACCGAGATTAAACTTCTACTGTAAGAGTGTATATGGAGTAATTATATAAAGTTGCGAGACAAACCTTATGTGGCTTACAAAAGATAGAGAACAAGATCAAACTTGTGAATTCAATCCCAGGATTGCCCTGTTAAGTTTGCTGGTTACACCTCTAAATTTTACCTAATAGTATAAAATTTATGTTAATTTTCTACTAAAACAGTTAGTAAAATAAATGAAACACTAATTTCTCAGTGGTCAACGCTTAAACACATTTTTTTTAAAGTTAGGGCCTAATGAATTTTCTTTGACAAATAAGATGTTTAAAAATGAGGTGGCCCAATGGTTAGATAATTTTATAATAAAGGAAATTGATAAAACTAAAGAAGGATTAATCCGTTTTGAATTTTAAAAGAAACAGTTTCTTTTAAAATTCAAAAGGGAGTTATCCATTGTTTGTGTTTATTTGTACTCTCTTCTTCTTTGTGTTTGATAAAGGCAACAATACAGAAATATTATTTTATTTGTGTTAAAATGTGTGTGTAACTACTTCTACTATAGAAGACAGAAGAAAGGAAGATGATGTCACCTTTGTGCATTTGATTCTTCCCAAATTTTTCCTCTTTCCCTACGTGGGCTTTCTTCATTAAATTTACTCTTAGTAGGTTATATTTCCTTTTTCTTTAGATTTATCAATTTACTTTGACAAATAAATAAATGTAAATAGTGAATTTATAAAACCTTGGTACCATTTTGTCTACAAGCTGGTAGATTCAGTTTACAAATTACTAAAATATATCAGTTTATACCAGAAAATAAACCACAAAATTGGGAAGACCCTTTTATACAGCAAGAGAATATAAACTAACCTCTGTCCAAATTTCTTCCTCCACCTTGTTTTGGCCTGTGATGTTCTTTTCAAATGGACGACTATCTTGATCATTGCCACTATTATGGTTGTTGTGTGGTTTACCGTTCGAGCCATCAAAATTGCCCCTTCCAAGCCGCCCATTGCCATCTTCTCTGCCTTGATTATACCGCCTTTGGTGAGTCCTGTTTTCCCGTTGGTTATCGCTATTGAAATTTTGCCCCGAAAAGACATCCTTACTAAACTGTTCACCTCTGCGCACAAAATTGTCTCTTCCATTTTGATCATGGCCGTCTTTGTCAGGGTTAAAATTATGTCTGACCCTGTTTTCACTTTGATTGTCCTTATTGAAATTTTGCCCTGAGGGGCCATCCCTACTGAACTGTGCCCGCCTGCGCTCAAAATTGTCTTTTCTATGTCCCCCACTGTTGCCATCTCTATTCTGGCTAAAATTTCCTCTGGGCCTGTGTTCACTTTGATTGTCCTTGTTAAAATTTTGTCCTGATTGAGATACTTTAAAAAATTGTTCACTTATGCGCTTACCATTGTCATTACTATGAGAATCCCTGTTGCCTTCTTTGTCATTTCTGTTGAAATCTTGCTTAAGTATATCATGATTAAAACCATTATTCCTGTACCTGCCTGATTCACCGTCATTTAATTTGCATTCAGACTGGTCATTGGGATCAAAGTTTTGTCTTGGGCTATGACAATCGCTCTTAAGCCCCCCTTCCTTATGATTTCGATTTCCATTGTTTAAATTGTCATTTCTTTCATCATGCCTGTTTCTGTATTGTTTGCGATCGCAAACATTTGTCTCGTCATTGAATGTTCTTTGGCCTTGATACCCATCAGTGTTACAGGGTGTACTACCGTCGAGATGCTTATCATCACCCCTTGTATTAAACTTTTGGTGGTTTGTACTGCTTTCTGCCTGGTGTTCAATAAACCCTCCATCACCACCACCCATATCTCTTGATTTAACCTTTTTCTTCAAATTTTTTCCCCTAAAAAAATAAAAATATGCATGACTAGGGTATTATTATTATTATTATCATTATCATTATCATTATAATTATTATTATTATTATTATTATTATTATTACTATTATTATTATTATTATTATTATTATTATTATTATTATTATTATTATTATTATTATTATTAGCACCGCATCTTACTACCCGTTTGGGTTATACTCACTTACGCTAATGTGTAATGGTAGGGTGATTGTGAGATGAAATGGTGGACCTACAGTTTAACGTGGAATCCGAACCACGGTGGAGGCCTGGCATTCCCCACATTCACAAGATGTCTTGTCAGAGGTGAAGGAAGGGTTTGGTAATCAGATAAATCTGTGCCAGGACCGAGGATTGAACCCCCGGCCGCCAGCAGAGAAGTCTGACACCTTACCCCTAGACCGCCAGGTCACCCGACTAGGGTGTTAATATCATAGATGGCCTATGAATAAATAATGAAAGAATAATTTATCAACTTATTTAAATAAATCAAAGTGTTCTTACAGCCTGAGACAGAGTTTCTTGTGATCATGCCAATGTTCAACTTGACAAGTAGCGGAGCAGTATGGAAAGTCACAATTGATGCAAACAAATGTTGTGATCTTCTTGCAGTAGTTGCATGGACCTCCTAGGACAGAGCCATCACCCTCAGGCAGCGCCATAATAATGCCAGGTCCAAGCTGAACAGAAAAAAAGAAAAATTATTTATTTGAAAGAAAAATTAAACTACCCAATACATTATATTTTTAAAATCTTTAGTCAATATGACTCAATTGTGAGCAGACGCCATGGAGTGTATTTGTTTTTAATGAGAACTTCTACAGAAACTTAAAAATTACATGGCAAATATTTGATTTAGAAATATATATATATAATATAAAGATTTACTATATTATAGATGTCATAATAATTTTTGATGAATCAAAATTCTAAAATTTCAAGAGATTTTTTTAAATTCTTGATTCTTCAACATATACAACTTAATTCATTTTCGCAGTTTTCAACTTTATAATGGTCGCCATGAAAAGCTACCCAATTCTGAATATTGTTTTATCGTTTAAATGCCGAAACTTCCACTTACTTGAATTTCAAAGCCAAGAATTGGGGTTGATATTCTCAGTTTGAATTCAATAACAAGCAATTTCGTATGACAGTCAGCCAATATATGTAATTTATAAGTAAAAAAAACTCGAATATGAATTTCTAGTTAGGTAAGGAAATATATAAGACTATGTGGAAACACTGTACAAGAATAATTTAAAGTAAATGATTATGAAAGAAGCCAACCTGAAAGGCTAGTTGGGTTAAGCCTTTGTCCCTATTTAGACCTGACCTAATAATCCTTATGGGTTGGCTTCATTCACTATCAATTACTTTACATTATTGTACATTATGCATTTCCAAGCCATTAGGCAATAATTAATTTTATTACATTACTGTATGGTGTTTCTACACTCTTTTAGTATACATTTCCAAAGCCATTTAAGTTTAGATCTTGTTTCCAGGTATGTCAATTTCAGAATAATCAACACAATAAAGTTCACTTTTAAACTTAAATAAGAATCCTAAGTTTATTTATATTTTCCAGAAGCGAAGCTACAATGAAGCTTAACAAGGTTTATTGTTTAATTCATATTTAATTTAATACATGAAGGAAATAAACATAAATCTATTACACTCATAACAATATCGAGGTGTAACACTGTGCTATATATATGTTGGTTTACTGAGCTGGAGAAACAAAAATTAGTGACTTTTTGACCACAAAATTCCTTCAGTAAATCGTTAGACATTATATAATTTTATGTAATGCATATCTAGGCTCAATGCACTCACACACAGATTAAACTTTAACTAGATGGCTAAAGTTAACTTTGTCCTTGTTATCATAGTAAAAACCCAGGAAATTCAAACACAAATATTTTTGTGATTTTATGACCATATTGAAAAATTTGTGACTTTTCAAGAACTCTTTTTGCTTTTTTTTAAATAACAATTAGCGACTTTTCCATGACTTTCTTGACCGATTTTGCAAATAGAGACTTTTTCGTGACTTTCATGAACCAGTAGACATCTGTAGGTCTGTGACAAACATATTTCTTAACAAAAGAAATATTTAACCTAAGTTGAGTTATAAATGCATGGAGTTTTAAGAGTGTGCATCCAAAGTTGTTCATGGAGTGTAAATAGTCTGTGTAATTAGTGATATCTTAGAGAGCAAAGAATTGTTAACTAAAAGATAGGAACGAGTAAACGCCATCCCACAAATAGCCCATAATAACCTGCTTTATAGAAACCGATACAAAATGGCTCCTTGTTGGCCATACTTCTAAATCCAGTGTGAAAAAAAGGTTATGCCTTTGGACAAAATACCAAAACTAATATGTTCACACAGAGGGAGAACTCAAAAGTAAATGAGAAATAGAAGCATAAATATTTACCCCACATCTGTGCTACACTAAGAAGGGCACAATTAAAAATAGGAACAAGGAGTTAGGTACAATTTCCAAGGAACGATAGATAAATTGTATGTGAAGAGATAGTCATATACATTTACAGATCACCTTCCTCTGACACAGGCCAAGCCCTTCTAAAGTTGTTTTACTGCATGAATCTTTGGTATTTGAAAAAAATAATATTAACTCACTTGCTTTTACATTTACTAACTGATTTCTCAGTTTTGATTGGACTATGCCAAAACTTCAAGCTCTTTTTTAATTTGCGCTGGAATCAAATCACGCAGCAGATTCTGTAATATTAATCAATTTCAACCGAGTCAATGGAGGGAGGGTATAGAATTGCTTACCAAACAAATATGAGGGAGAGGGCGCACTCGCTGTTGATAGAGCTATAACCATTGGGATTAAATTATTACTGAGAGAATCCAGATGCTCCAAGGATAGTTATTATGTTTTTCAGTTAGATTTCATTCATGGAATTTATGATCACACAAGTTCGCCAAGTATAGGAACTATTGCCATATTCTTACGTTAAACACAATATGTCGGTTCACTGTGTCGTTATTTTGTAGGTCATTTTCTAACTTATGCCACACTTCAATAGCAAATATATTTTTAAAAAAATTCAAGTTCCTTTGCTTGATATACATATTGATATATAAATATTAGGATATTCATCATGATATATCACATTATATATCCTCGAATCCTGCATGAATATGTAATTTGCCAAAACGAACCTGATGAAGCTGAGGGAATTAAAATTATGTTTTTAAATAAATGCCATAACTAAATGTTACAAAATGAATGAAAGATATGTTTCCTTTGTCTCTGTAAATAACATTGGAAAAGTTCTTCAAAACCCCTGAGTGAAAATTGACGACAGAATTTATTACGAGTTTTTAATAGATAACAAATGTTTGAAAAATCATGATTTGAATGTTAATCCTCTTTGATCGCCCGCGTTAATTTGATTTAGATAAGATTTTTTATTTATTTATTGTATGTGTTTTACTATTTACTGTATGTAGTTCTTCAAGATGTCTGAAATATTTATAGAAAGTGTTTTGTTTTTGTTTAATTCATTGTTTAGTCCAATAAAAAAGAAGCCTATTTTCATTAATGTTTTAAAAACAGAATCTACTGCATTTAAAATCTAAATACAATTATTTATTTATTTTAACTGTGTTTGTGTATGAATTATTAATTCATAAAATGTGTTAGTTTAAAAAAATACTCGTTTACAAAATAAAAACTCTCAACTAAGACCCATAGTTCTTGTAAATGTAGGATAAACACTAAATTTGCACTATGTCATTCCTTTTAACAGAGTATAGCAATTTTTCACTAAGGCAATACTGCAATATTAACCCCTCGTGTATGACTACTGTGTGCTTGGGGATAATGTCCCCTAGTGACAGCAAGGACAAGTATGGCTAAACAAATTAATAGAGAATTAATCTCGGCATTTGCACCTGACAATGAAATAGATCTTCTACCTCTCTAACCACTGAAGGATGGACATGCACCCGTTTAAGATTATAAGTGGTATAACTTTCTACTCACCAAATCATTTTCAGAAGATGTAGCTACCAAATTATTCTTAGTAGGTGTATGAAACAAGTCACTGAAAACACAAAGTTAACAAATCTTCAAGAAAAACCTCTTTTAACTCTGTGTGGTAGGTAAACAACATTAAGGCTGTGCAAAGATAAGCCTCTGTGAATCCAAGATAATCTCTTTTTTGTCCAAACCTTTGCTAGCCAACTCAAATTAATTCCAAATCAAATATTATGCTTTTATAAAGTTAAAATCGAATATAAATAATATTTTTTTTACAAACAAAATGTTTCTAATAAATACTGAATTAAAATAATATATGGTTAAATGACTTCCCTGAAAATGTTATGACATTTTTTCTAAACTATTGGACAATGTTAGTTTTTATAAAAGTTTGATAATTGTTTATTAAATTATTGAAATTTAATTTTTAGTAAAATTAAGTTAAATTTGAATCTGGGAAATATTTGTATTTGAAATTTCAAAACCAATTTAAGTTTTTTCCCTAATATTTGGAATTTCGAGTCAAATATAAATCTTAGCTTGATTTGGTTTTAGAGGTGAAGTTTCCAAGCTTTCCACAAAAATATATAAATGTTATTTATTAAATATAAATATAAAACAAAACTTAAAAAGCATAAATCAAAGTCGAATATAATTTCCTTTTTTATTTGTATTTAACATTACTTTTATTTTTCAAACTATCTCTTTGTAATCTAGAATGAAAATTGTCGGAACTAAAAACAAAGCGCAATGACTTTATACATTCTGACTAAAGTTGAGTGTAATCTACTATTTTATGAATCTCAATCTGTATTTTATCTGTGAATATTGAATCTCTAATTCGAATCTTGGGAAAAATGATGAATAGAAGAGAAAATATAGATATAATGGAATGATGTAAAATTGAAATAACTAAATGTTAACTTTTTTTTTACTATAATTCATTAATTATAACATTCATAAATTCAGTTAAGTGTTAAATTTATGACTTGGGATCTGGTATTTTATTATTATCACTATTATTATTATTAATCCTCATCATCATAATGAGTCTTAACCACAAATATGGTTGCATTAAAACAAATTATATATTAAAGTGATAAAACAAATTACAACAACAACAAAATCCAAGTCTTAAATCAGCTAGTTTCTCAAATATCTTTAAGTGTATAAGGGTTCCCAACCATAATTCTAACACAAATGAATTTATTGATGTATATATAATCCGCTTTGGTGTCTACATGTTATAAGTTGCAGTAGACTAGACTGCTGATGACAGGGAGATCAATATTAGATCTAGGTCACGTGCACTGAAGGTGGTTTTTACTAAATGTTTTCCACTCTACTTTAAATGTGGGTACACGTCCTATAAATATAGCCTTCTTCGTCCCTAAAAATCATTAGCATAATTAGTGCACAACCTTATAACTAGAGATGGGCCGAATCCACTATTTCTCGAATCCAAATCATAGAAAATTGTTAAAATTTTAATGATTTACAACTAGACCTACATTATACAATATAAACCTAAACTGTAAATTAAGATTTATTTCAATCATGCTTTCAATTTTAATCAACCCCAACCACCCCTCGCAAAATACTGGTTAAAATCCAGCTGAATTAAACAACTAGTTATCTTTTGATCAACTTTAATCAGTGAAGGATTATAATTTATTTCAATAAGAAAGCAAAAATTTAAATATAGATTTATTTTTAAAATACTAAAACCAACAACTAAACATACATAAAAAATGCTGAACTCAATAATGCCTAAGTATCTATTACTAATATTTACTTTTATATCTATTATCTATTATTGTGTAGAAAACAAGAAATATAGTTGATTTTAGCGATGTATCGATATCTAAGAATACATTCTATTTAAAACACAAAAATATGTTCAACTCTTGCAATATGTTCATTCCCATTTTAATAGGCAGGACTATGCTTGAATATTTTTACAATTACTTCATTAACATTTTTTTTTAAGTCTTAGTTAAATCAATTTAAAAACAAATTATGAATTAGCTAGTTGTTATTTGATTCTTAAAACTTGATAGCACTTACTAAGTGATCAAATTACCTGAAATGATTTTAGACAAACAACCGATAAACAATAAGTAAGCCGGTAGGCATAAATAAACAGTTTAATTAGTGTCTGTCGACAGTATTTATTTTTCATGAAAACCAACAAAATATCTAACTTAAGGATTGTATGAGAAAATTGTTTTGTTTTTTTTTGCATAGAAGTAGATGATTAAAACCAGTTGGGTAGTAAGTATTAACAGTCATGTTTATTTAATCATCACTCTGGCGAATAAACATATATGTCATGGTGGCCGACTTTGCATCGTGTGTAATGTGTTCTTAATTACGTTAAAAAATGGTGTAATTTGTTTTATTTATTTCGAGTTTATTTGTAATTCTAGTTTTGTATTCAGTTTTAAAGAGTTTTAATGTGTTCAATAAAATATTTACAACATTGTTATTGAGGCGAAAGTTTCAGAAGTGAGCATGCGCTGAAACAGTCGAGTCCAAGTTTTCCATAGAGGCAGGTGGGTAGGGTATTAGGCACGTTAGATTCTCTACACTTAACAATTATTATTTTAAAAAAGGCCCGATTTTATTCATGGTTACCTCTTTTGTCCGAAAAAATAATGATTACAGTTTAGGTTGTGCTTTTCAAGTAGGCCTACTGTATTGGCCAGAAAATAAGCCACAATTTTTTTCCAAGAAACAGCTCTCATAAAACTCTAATGGGACCTATAATCACACTCTTGAATACACATTCAATTTTGTACTTATAGGATATGCATATTGTTAAATTGATATATATTGAAGTTAATAGCCAAACTTAAGAACACCATCTCAACGTGAAAAGCCTTTCGAGGACCCAAGCATGGCCGTAATCTTGAAATTGACGCACATGTTCTTTCTTTTGTAAAGGAAAAGAGATGTGATGGATATTCAATAAGTCGTGATGTAATCAGATTGATGGCTCAATAAACTGCAAGATTCATACACAGAAGTGATCTGTCACTAAGACGAAGAACTTCTTTAGTGGAAAAGTTGCCCGCTGACTATGCAGAGAAGTTGGTGAAATAGCAACAGTATGTAATTGGTCTTCGTAAACAGAATTACTATCTTCTTAGTCAGATTGGAAACGCTGATGAAACACCCGTGTATTTCAACATGCCAAGTAATACTTGCATGGATGAAAAGGGATCCAAATCCATTGTAGTAAAGACCACTGGCAATGAAAAATTGTGCATTACAGCTATGTTAGTTGTAACTACTGATGGTAGGAAGCCACCCCCCATATGTGATTTTAAGAAGAAAAACCCTCCCAAAAGAAACCCTGCACAGTGGAATCATTGTCAGGTGTCCAGAGAAGAGGTGAATGACAGCAGAATTAATGTATGATTGGCTAGCAGTCATGTGGAATAGAAGGCCTGGAGCTCTTCTAAAAAAACGGGCGATGCTAGTGCTTGATGCATTCAAAAGACATCTTACGCCAGATGTGAAAAATAAAGTCAAGGCAACAAATTAAGATCTTGTTGTTATTCAGGAGGTAAGATTTCACAACTATAAGTCCTTGATGTGGTTGTGAATAAACCTTTCAAGGACAATCTCTGAAGGGAGTATTCAGACTGGCTTTTGTCAGGAGAGCATCCCCCAGTGGCAAGATTAAGAAGCCTTCGTTAAACCTGTTTTGCAAGTGGATATTAACTGCTTGAGGAAGAATATCTGCAGAACCCTTTGTCCAAGGATTTAAAAAGTGCTGCCTATCCAATCAGATGGATGGCACAGATCATGATAATTTGTGGGAGGACCATGCAGAAGAAACCCATCAAAGTGAAGAAAGTGACACTGATGAGAGCAGTGATGAATAATTTCTCGTTCCTTTCAAAGTGTCTCATTGTTAGCCCTTTTTTTTCAGTGATCAAATTTTAAGTGTATTAATATTTTTTAATTTCCAAGTGATCTCATTTTATGAATAGCTTACCTTTTTTTCCAAGCGATTTAATTAGGAGTATGGATAACTTAATTTTTTATTTTCAGGTGACAGCCTTTTAAGTGTAAATAGTGTGGGTTTTTACTCTGAAAGTGATTTTATATATTTAAGTAACCTAATTTTAAGTGTAGGCCTTACTGGTAAATAACTTTTCTTTTCAAATGATTTAAGGTGCGGCAGAAGGGAGCACGAGTAATTTTACAGTTTTTATAGCATTACATTTTTGTGGCCAAAATAAATCAAATATTTCTCCAGTAGCAACATAAAGCTTAGCTTTCTGCACATGCCATATAGATCTTGAATATTTGTCAATGGTGTCCTGGAATTTTGTCAAAACATTTTAAATAAAGAGAAAGGTTTTGACAAAATTTCAGGACAGCCTTGACAGATATTAAAGATTTGTTTATATTAGTATGTGCAGAAAACTAACCTCTATGTTGTTAGGAGAAATATTTGATTTATTTTGACCAAAAATTTCAATTTTATAAAAACTGTAAAAATACTTGCGCTCTCTTCGGCCGCACCTTAATACACACTGATAATTAAGTGGGAATATTGTTTTTTCTCTGAAAGTGGTTGAACATTTAGGGTGTGGCCTAAATTTGAATCAATACGCTCACTTAGTAATTTTCAAATTCAAAATAGTATGCTTTGTTTATGAGGTGAAACATTCGACCATCAAATCCAGTAAAAGACTGAATCCTCAAATCACAAATACTTGTCAGGATTTGGTGGATTCGAAGATTCTATTGGCACATCTCTACTTCTAACCCAAACAGGTAGTAAGATGCAGTGCGATATCTATCTATAAGGGACGTGCGAGACTTGGAAATTCCAGAAAAATCTCAATCTCGTTTCAAAGGTTAAAAAATGAATCTCAAAAATTTGAGAAATTAAAAATATCAAATAATGGATCTAAGAAATTAAAAAAATGAAACAGGGAATTTATTATTTCCAATAATACCGTAATAACAAAAAAAAAACAGAAAGATTTTGGTTATAAATATTGTTTTTCAATATCAAACTTTACCATATATTTATTGTAACTATCACTGTTTTATTAATTGCATTTAAAATGTGTAGGAGTTATATCGAGTGTTTGAATGAACTATAGACAATCTAAATCAAACGCCAGTTCAAAAGTCAAAAAGGAACTCTATAAACTATTATTTACTTTAATAAACATAATTTACATTTTTATACTTTTAGAAGATGTTTTCTCATCTCATTCTAATGTCTCGATACTTTTTATATTCCCGTCTTGAGATCGTCTCGAATTGAAAAAATGGTTCTAATACATCTCTACTATCTATCTTTATTTCATATATATTAAAGAAAAAAGAACTGTAGACTCAAATATTTAGATAATTTTGTGCTAAGTTTTATTTTTAGGCCTATGCGGGAATAACATTTGAATTCCAGAGATTTGTTGGGGGAAATAACTATTCCCCAAAGGAATAAGACAGAAAGTGATTTTAAAATATCATCTCACTTTAAGCTTACATTTATTTTTTGGATTAATAATTTAGTCCAAACCAGTCATTCCATTAATTCCACTAAAAAAATAATTTTATGTCAAAGACTGAGATGGTATAGGTATGTAATGAGGATGGAAAAGAGAAGACGAAGAAGATAATGTTGGAAATGAATGAAGTATGAGGGAAAAAGAAGGGGAGGCCAAGAAATAGAGGGGAGGAGCAGATAACAGAAAGTGTTCAAGTGAAAGGAGCGCAATGGAAGAAATTAAAGGAGGAAAAGTTAAGGGAGGATAGTGGAAGATGACTCAGCCACAGGCTGAAATGAGTTGATGTGATGATGATGGCTTAGAAGCATATCATAATTTGGTCAGAAAGTAGGGCTCTACGAGGAATCGTATTCCAAGCTAGTTGCTTAAGCTAGAGATCGAGATCAAAAGTTTTGTGGGGTCGTCATTTTCAAGCTTACACTTTATGTACTTAATAATCAATTTTTAAAATGCAATAGTAAGCATTGTCTATTTAATTGAGATAATATCGGCATTCNCTTATAAATAATTTGGTTTATTTGGTTGCTTAACAAACTGTTGAAAATTAATTTCTATTTTCACATTAATAATATAATAGAGGTTTAAAACCACTGTCGACCGGTAAATTTATTCAATATTGTCGTCCATTTGAAATATGCTTGATTGAAGTAGTTTACTTGTGTTACCGTGACAAAGCAATGAGAATAAAAATAGCTAAGAAGATTACGAAATAATTGAATCATTCTTTTTACTATTTTTACCTGGTCCCTTTCTAAAATAATAATTTATGTTATCTTAAATATCAAGAATATATTATACTAAATGTTTTCAAACTTAAAATATTTAAAACTCGTATTGATTAATACGTTTAGCTACAAAACTAGCTCTAGTTTAGTAACTATTTAGTTATAGAATTATGTTTGTTAACCTGTTTCAAATCAATGATCTTATTTTTGGCATACATATTTTTTACAAACTTATTTATATTAAAAAAGCATTTGCTATTTCATATTGTTTGCTAGAAATATTATTTTAGTCATATTATTTTTAATTTTAAAGTCTCAGCATCAACTTTTATAAGGATTAAAAGTTTAATTGAAGTAAATTTCTCAATAAAATAATGTCTAACGAGAGTTTGTACAACGCACATGTGCAGCTGTGCATAAAGGAATGGAAATGGAACAGAAGACAGGATAATGTATGATTACACTAAGGAATAACAAATGAAATACGAAACACTTCAATTTTTTGTGTTTATGATTCTTACATTTTCTTATAGGGTAAATTAATTTACTGAAGCATATTTTGGGGAAATATTAGTTTATTAAAACGTCGATTTTTTTATAAACTTTTATCAAGACAGTGTAGAAACACACTACAATAATGTATAGATATAGGGAAGGAAGCCAACCTGAAAGGATAGTTAGGTTAGGCCTAGATATAAACAAACAACTTCTCTATTTTATTTCTACAAGTTTACACTTCCCACTTCTTCAAACTTCCACAGTTGCACATTGTTTCAAATTTTCGGAAATGTTTTATTTTTCATATGAAGAGACATTAATGAAAGAGTAATATTCCCAAAAATTCAAACAAATGTGCAACTGTGGAAGTTTGAAGAAGTGGGAAGTTTAAAAGTTTAATTAGATATGAAGAGAGAAGTGAGTTTGTTCCTACCCAGGCCTAACATAACTATCCTTTCAGGTTGGCTTCCTTTACTATCACTTACTTTACATCGTTGTACAGTGTTTCTACACTGTCTTGTTATACATGTCCAAGCCATCATGCAATTATCAATTGTATTAACTTTTTTATGATTATTGTTGGTGTAATTTAAATGTCCTTAAAAACACGAATGTGAAACAATTTTAATTAGTTTTTATTATATTTTTATTTGAGTGCTAACAAAAAGCGCTGTTATACTCCAAAAGACATCACTCTAGCCAGCTATTATTATCTATGATTCAAAAGCTAATGGATGCCATTCCAAATTAAGGTGGTGGATGTGTCTTGATGCAACTATGTGTGATGGAGTATTTCGTGCATAATTTGATATTTATAAGCTATGTTAATCATTATTTTGCACTAAGCATGTGTCTTCCTGCATTAAACCTCTTGACACCATGCCCGTGGAATTTATAGGCAGCTGTTCTTACAAATTTCACCATGTCCATCAATTCTATGGGGTCTTAAATATAAATCAGCATAAAATCTTTGCCCATGTTATCTAGGTGTTTGGTTAGTGCTATATATTTCTTGGTCTGTTAGTTCTGAATTTTGGTCATAGATGGCATTTCACCCTCCAAGTAGCTCAAGTTCAGTGATTCTTAGCGGGAAGAATATCATGCACTTCTATTTCTTGTGTTTGTGCAGCATGAATAATTGCAAGAAGAAAAGATTTATTTGGTACTGAAATAGCAGAAATGGTGAATTTAGCTGATGATATAGATGACAATGAAGATGAAACATAAGAATTAGTGGGAATAGTAATATGAATCCAATGCTGTTTACGAAAGTGAACGCTATGTTATATAGTAGGCCTATCTCACAAATATTGACATGAAAATATTGTTTTATATTATAGGGCCTAAATGTGAACCATTTAAGTCACATTTTGTGTTCTATTAGAAAAGAGTTCCAGATAGATGGTACTTCACACCTGCTGAGGTCAGATGTGGAGTGTAGTAAGAGAGGTCAGTGAAGTATGGGTTGTCAAAAAGGACTGGTCTAGCACAAGCACCATGCGAAGTGAAATTGACCAGTCAGAACGTTTTCTTGCGTACCCATTGGGACAGTGTGTTAATGTAGTGCTTAAGTGTAGTCTGTTGCATCAGCCCGATCTATTGTAGGCCAGTAGGCTCAATCAATTTAGTCATTAATACATATTGAAGTCTACTTACTGTTTTCTTTACAAAAGGATTGGGTCTATTAGTAAAATAATGGAGTGTAGTTGCCGAGTATCCAAAGCCCGATAGCATTTCCCAGTCAACCGTGTGACATAATCGTTAGTGGTAGTGTCAGGGGAATGTGTTGATACAAGAAAATTGTACAAATGCACCTTCAATTATGAATAATGTGTGTTTAAATGATAAACCAATGATTCATTACATATAGGATATTATACTTTTTAATGTATGGATTATGGTACATCGTGACATCTTGTGGGTAGGGCTATAGCCAATAAAAAATAATTTTATAATAAATTTATTTACAAATCAGGTAGCATTCAGAATTTGAATTATTCATTATGGGCTTATATGTATATTTTATTGTAAACGACGACGGCTATCACTTAAATATACATAAACGGCTGATTGTGTGAGTTTAATGTTTTTCATTTGTATGACTTTTTCGGTTTTGCCTTTTACTCAGAACCTTAATAAGAACACTTTACAAGATATCACACTAGATTAATTATTCAGAATAAAAAAGAATGTAGCTTCAAACTGGTATACAAACTTTTAAAATCCAATGTTGGGCTGTGGGGAGATTAATTTTTTTTAATTCCTAAAATTGGCTGGTTTTTTAGGGTAGGTACATAATCTTGGCTCGGTACTGAGTGTTAAATCTATTCAGGGATAAATATCACCATCAAATGTATGAAGGGTGGTTAAGTGATGCTCAGTTATATTGACTAGGTAGTTATAAAATAAAAGTAAGTGAAATTTTAAGTAGTCCTACCTTCTTCTTAATGGAAGAAAAGGTTAATAAAAATTTAATTAGTTAATATCTTTTCGAACATTGAATAAAAACATCAAATTGATATAAGATCCTTAATTGTAACTTTTTTATATTAATTTGAGAAATAATTTTTCCAGCCTAGTTTCAGGAAAATTCAATATCCTGAAAGTCGAGATCATGTATAGGCCTAGTTATTTTACCTAAAAACCAATCTTCATTAGTTTAATAAGGCCTTGATTATTTTATTTATAATTAGTTACTACTGAAACTAATTTTGTCATTCAATATTTGTTGATATTTTAATGAGCAATTTTTTTATTAGTAACAATACTGTTTGAATACAATATTGTGAGCTATACCTTAAATAGATGGAAATAATGTAAATTAGGGGTGTGCGAAGCCAGTTTTTTCAGTTCGAAGCGAATATTCAAGAATATTCTCGAAGTCGAATCGAAGTTCGAATAAAATTTAAACAACTAATAATAGCTCTTAAAACAAATTATTTTTCTAAAAAAAACTGGATGTTTTTAGCCTTAATATATTTATATTTATTTCAAATGCTATTAAATTGATATATTTTATCTAACTTTAATAAAAACCTTACAATTTAGCCTAATTATGTAATAATACACAATAAGACATTAACCTTTTTAGAAAAAAATATGTAGGCCTACTAAAAAGACATTTACTTGGGCACGTAAATAGACAATTATATTTTATAAAAAATATAGATATATACTATATTAGGCTAAGTTATATGCTAAGAAAATATTTACACAGTCCTGTGACATTGTGCAATAATATTATCCTACATTTGATTTGCAATTAAACTTTAAAAAATATTCACTTCAGGGCAGATTATGTTATAACTTATTTTAAAAAACGAATATTAAGAATTAAGAAAAATTATATCAACATCAAACAGTTTTTATAAGTTAAAATAAAAACAAACATTGTAAGAAATTATCCACACAGGCAGTTAGAAGTGTTACTTTCTCTTCAAGTTATTTTGAAAGATGTTAATTCCTCAAAATGAATAGGAGTCAACGGTTCTCGTCTGGCTGGTACAATGTTTCCTGAACTAGAAAATACCCTTTCACTGCACACACTTGTAGCAGGGCTACCTTGGAGACATTAGGGTATTTTCAAGAACCCTCTTCCCTCCACCAGATATAGGCACCCGTGGTTCATTTAGGTAATCCTTCACTTCACTGTTGTTGTCTATTGCCGGTTGGGTGGTATTTGGTATGGAATCAAAACTTGACCATAGTCCAGAACTAGAAGAGGAGCATGAGGGGTGTTCATCTTTTACGTTAGGCTCTAAAGATGACTTGTCACTCAACTTCTTAACTTCAATTGCTAGCGTGTTTACTGCCACCATATCATCGATCAAGACACCTCTAAATCTTGGGTCGCATAGCATGGATGGGCAGAAAATAGGATCTGAATCGTAGAAACTGAAGCGAGATTTCAAAGCCTTATCTAAACTTCTTGCGAACATTACACCATCCTTCTTGCTAGTGATAAAAACATTTAAGAGATTTGAGGCAAGGAAGGATGGGTATAACCATTGAAGAGGTGGGATAACTGTCTCCACTGATTTCCTTGGTGGCGTCAGCTAGTGGCCCAAGAACCTCTACAATGCCTGCTGCTTGCTTCCATTCAACTTCAGTTAGGATCTCGATGTTATTTTCTGAATTGGCAAGTTCAGCTCCAACAGCTTTTCTAACAGCATGTAATCGAGAAAGCATGTTATACTCACTGGACCACCGTGTGTCCACAAACTGAATTAACTCGAGTACTGGCAGTACCATCTCTTCCATTACCGTATGTAATCTTTTTCTTGTGGATGGACTACGACTGTAATGTTCCACAATTGCTTTTGCCTTTGTCAAAAGTGTACAAACACCATAACATTCTGCTTTGGCATCATGGATAGCTAATTATTACTGTTCAATCTAACACATTAAAATAAAATGTAGATAAACTGCAACACATGCTCTAAATAAGCTATCAAAGTTATTTTTATTCCAGTTTTAAATTTTTTAAAAAAGGTAAATCTTTTGGTATTACAGAAAAATATGCATTCTTTTAAAAAGAAAAACGTTTCTAATAGCAATAAGTCACCTGTTGGCGTTTTGTATTTTTTCAGGCATATATTACACTGGGCAGTTTTCTTATCAGAAGCTCTCGTGAAAAATACCCATATTTCACTTTTATTTTTCTGTTTCGGACATTTTCGTAGGCTTAACCAAAACTATTGATAAATTAATAAGAAACAGACTAATGTTGCCAACATGAGGTCATCAAATTTTCCATCAAGTTTTTAGGTTAACATAAATAAATCATTTAATCGTTTAGTTAAAAAAGAAGTATAATTTAAAATTGAAACAAAATTTAATCAGTAAAGGGTAAATATGTTTTCTTATATTCTGTCTCAAAATTAATTTTTTCGACTTTCAATCAAGTTTTTAATTTATCTCTTGGCGCATGCGTCGTAACATTTTCTGTTGAGTAGAGCAAATACACGTGAAGGTCATTTCATTTCAGATATTGAAAAAGATTCACTTGAAAAAAATTATGCAAAATTCAAAGCAAGAATATGATTTTAAATTGTATATTGATTTTTTTTAATATTATTTTTATCACGTGAATTTAGGTCATGTGGCGGTGAAGATAGCTGAACGTATTTAATTTGTGAATCGATCAGGCCGTGTGGCATCGAATATAATCGATTATTGAAATTGTGTAACTATCGATAGTTATTCAATATTTCATCAAAACGAACTATTTTAAATTTACAAGTTATTTATTGAGAGAGAATAAGAAAAATATACTTACAGGAACATTATTTTTTTTAACAAAAATAGTGTGATCACCATTTATTAAAAGTGGTCACTAATCTCAGTAGAAATATTGTGGAATAGTAATAATTATGTCAGTCACAATCAACTAGTCGTTTTATAACCATGGCCTTTTGTGTCAATACATAGATATTAAAAAATATCGAACTAATCGATATTTAACCTATAAATCGATAAGGCCCATCTTTCGTAAAGTAAACAAATGAAAATAATTTGTATTAGAAGCTTGCGCCTCATACATATTAGTAAGTATTCCATAATTCAACGTTTTATTTGTTTTAAATTGTGAATTTTCTGTGGTAAACATGAATATAATCTACTAGAATAACAGCTCAGAATGGTTAAAATTGAAAATACTTGTATATTTTTTGCCGAAGCTTCGAATTTTTCGAAGTAAATTTTGTTTGTCGAAGTCGAAGCCGAAGTTAATTAATATTCGCTTCGACTTCGAGATTCTCGAAGCTTCGCACACCCCTAATGCAAATATTTAAACAGAATTTTAGGCCAATAAATCAATTATTTCCCATTAAGTTTGGCTTTGCTTAATAATTTATGGTCAAAGTCAAAATTTTTGACTTTTTAGCACCGGGTAAACCAATAACCCTATTTTACAGCCACTCCCCTTTCCTTCTAATCAATTTCATAATTGCCATACTTCTTAGATTTTTTTTCTTTCGGGAGTGTAGTTTGTGGTTTCTAGGGTGAGCTGTATTTTTACATAAAATATTAACAACATTTAACAGGTTTAGTTAAAGTTGTTGCTTGTTTTGAAGGTTAAATTTCATTTGCAAGCTATCAGGAAATCTACCATGATTATTTTAATGTGCATTAAAATTACAATTAAATTTAATGGATAGTAAAAATAATATTCCAGCTTTTAGCACTTTAACCTCATTAAAAATAGAACCTAGTGACCAATATTTTTTTTAACATAAAAAAATTAGGAAATTCAGGGAAAACAATTTATTAAAAGTTTTACCAATTATTTGTCAATTAAGAAAACATCTGAAATGCATGTCAAATACAATAGTGATTAGATTCTTAAATGTAATAGAATAATAAGTTTTTAACACAATAGTTTTTTTCATACTAGATACTATTATAATTTTGAGCTATTGATAGTGAAACTCACAAAAATGCAATAAATTGTATATAGTATTTTATGTGACACCATTAGAAAACAAGGCTTCTTCATTAAACATTTTTATTTACCTGATAGGTTTATCACTCGGAATTACATTAACCTTGCGCTCTCTAGGCTCAATCGATATCCTGCGACCCTCCGGAGTCATAACAAGCTTCAACGACGTGGGTGTGTGATCCTCATAAGGTTCGAGATCATCCTCTGGTGACAGGTCACCTCTTCTGTTCCTCTGTGGGCCATAGGGATGGCCATAGCCATAGCCATAGTCCTGGAACCTTGCACCTCGGCCAATACCACTGAAAGATACAACAAATGGACTGAAACATACTTAAAGAGTGAGCAATGTACAACTTATCAAACTCTTTTATACCCTGATTTTGTTTCGAAGAACAGTAGATAAAATTTAAACTTATTTCATTGTGGCCAACATGGATAGCATTTTACTATATTGTTTATGTTCTTCTAAAGGTATTGATAATATCTATCAAAAGAGAAATCTACAGATAACGTGAATTGATGTATGAATCTAGTGAAATTGTTTTATTAACTAACTTTTACTGTTCTTCCTACCAAAATCATATTATAAAACTCTTTGGTTCAAATTCCAATTGAAACAGATGTCTTAGTACTACTCAAATGCAGTTAATTTATGAGTGATTCAAGAGGTCACTTATTATGGTTTCAATAACCGACTGCTCCCACTTGAATTAAGCAATGGTACCTGGACAAATGGTCACACGGACTAAGCCATCAGTCTTGCAATAGACTGAATTGCCAATGACTAGGATGTATAGATTTGAATCTCTGCCTTGTACAGTGGAGTCAGTTTTCCAAATATGATTTATCACTTAAGTTTCCACTTCATTTCTTCATGTAAATGTCAGTGCATTTTTATTTATCCTCCTTCCCCATACACTATTAGTTAGAAAGTTATTAAATATGTTAATTAATGACATGAGCATTTATATAACCACATTTAAAATGCACAAAATGTTTTACTGTAGAGCTTAATTTAAAGATAGCAATATTAAAAAAACAAAAACTTGCCAATATCTGTGTTTGGATGCAAGATTACCTTCAGAATATATCTGTTTTATTAGGGGTTACAAGGTTTTTTTTTAACCACTCTAGATACTTCAAATTCTCTAGAGTGTTGAGTGCATGTCTTTGAAAAACCTTTCCAGGGAAAATGATATAAATTTCATTTAAATCTTGGTAGGGGTGTATGAATAGCATTTTTTTTTATCAAATCAAATCATTCTAAATAAAATTGCTAAAATTTGAGTGAATACTGAATTAAATCAATTGAATAGTTAAATTTACTATGTTTAATAAAATAACATAACAGTGATGTCAAAATTATTTTTATAAACTTATTGTGTGAATAGTGTAAAGGCTAAGTATTACAATATAGCAATAAATTAAAAAACACTACGTATAAATAAATCCGCCGACTCGAGTTGGATTAGTGATAGGATTTCTTAACATGGGAGTATGTCATAGCTGCAGTGTTAAGTGTTCGATTGCAAAACCCTTTAGCCTGAACATGTCTTAAGAACTAGGGTAAAATGTTTTATTAAGTACAGGTCCAGAGGAAGGGCTGGGGGGCTCTCTTATCTGGACAGTTGTGTGGCACGCTTGTTTTGGATCATAGGTTCGTGGTTACATGAGTCTGTGACATATAGTATGTCGGGTTAACAAAGTCTCCAAGTTAAACCCACAGGTTTGAGTATCGGTGAAAGCAATGACCTTGTATCTCCTTATTAAATTAAGACGAACTTGTGTGTGAACCTCTGTTGAGGAATAACTACTAGTTGATCGGTTACGCAGAATCCTGTTATGGCCAACAAACAGAGTCAAAATCCAACTAGACTATGTGGATCCTTCAATGCTGTTCTTTTAACTCTGTATTTTAAGAATCACATGTAGCTTTTGTAAAATAAACACTATTACAAGGTCTGCCAACGTTTACGCCCTTCCACACTCACCCCGACACAAATCCATGACCGTTACATTTGTGTCAGAAGCAACCCAGCCATTACAGTAGCAACTAATACAAAATGTGTAGATGATTAATCCAAGTACGTTCTAGTTTTATCCCCCTTAAATGTTGGTGAATTTGATACCCTTTAAAGGTTCTCTAAGATTGATATTCCTTAAAGGTTCTTTAGGTTTGAAAACTCTTTAAAGGTTCTCTAGGATTCAACCCCTTATATATTATTTAGGTTTGAGACTCTAAATATTATCTCAGTTTAAAACTCGCTATATGCGGTGTGGCTACTAAATAACCAGTCTCATTTTTTTTGCCACTTACCTGAGGTATCAGCAACAACCATCAGGGTCTGATATTGATCTATGTTCTTTTCCCCCACTACTTTCCTAATTTCAAGGTCATGTACCCGATAGTTCAGCCATTGCCTTTGTTTGAAGTGGATCGTGTACCTTAGCTCTGTCGGAATTATGTTGAGTGTAGAAGGTGAAAAGCGTGTCAACATGAAGTTTCTTGTAAAAATTGGGAGATCCGCTACAGAAATATACAATTTGTTAAAGGAAGTTGATGGTGATCAGTGTTTATCTCATACTCAAGTGTTTGTTTGGTTTAAAAAATTTAAGGAGGGGAGGAAAGAGATTGAAGACAATCCACGCCTCGGCTGTCCTCGCACATCAAAAACAAATGTTAACATTGAAAAATTGAGTGAAATTGTTTGAAAAAATCGAAGCCTGAGCATTCGAGCAATTGCTGACTTAGGTAATATCGATAAGGAAATTGTTCTACAAATTTTACATGAAAATTTACACATGATAAAAGCTTGTTCTGCAATGGTGCCAAAACTGCTCTCTCATGAGCAAAAGGAAACTTGAATGAACATTTGTATTCACATCTGTTATACCATCGAAAATGATCCAAACTTTTTAGAAAATGTGATAACATGTGACAAATCATGGTTTTTTCAGTTCGACCCTGAAACTAAGTGCCAATTCATGCATTGGGAGTCCCAGTTCATCGAGACAAAATAACGCACGGATGAGCAAGTCCAAATTCAAAGCAATGATATTTTTTTTATAGCTGAGGGATTGTTCACATTGATTGGGTACCTGAAGGTCATAGTGTTAACCAGGTTTACTATAAGGAGGTTTTGACAACCCTTCGTGAATGCATAAGAAGAAATGAAATGTGCAATAACGGCTCGTGGATTCTTCATAAGGCCAACGCACAAGCACATAAAGTGCTGTCTATCCAGAGGTTTTTGGCGAAGCACAAGATTCCTATGTTGGAACATCCACCTTCCTCACCTGATCTAGCCCCATGTGACTTTTTTTATGTTCCCGAAGATCAAGTCTGCACTAAAAGGAACCTGTTTTGAATCTGTTGACGCTGTGAAGTAAAAAGCAATGAAGCTCATAAACAGTCTCTCATAAAAGGACCTGAAACATTGCTTCCAACAGTGGAATATTCATATGGTGAGGTGTAGGGATCGGGGCAGGCACTACATTGAAGGTGATAACATGTCCATTAACTAAGTTTGTAGATACAATTTTTTAGAGCATCAGTCCAGTTATTTAATAGCCAACCCTTGTATGTTATTTAGGTATGAAAAACCCCAAATGGTATTTAGGTATGGAACCCTGAAATGGTATTGAGGTATGAAACTCCTTTAAATCTAGCTAGACTTGAAACCCCTTATAGGTGTACTAAGTTTGAATCCCCATAAATGTTTTTAACACTGCACATCCCTCAAAAACCATCTAGTTTAATATCCCTCAAATATCTGTCTGGGTTGCCTCCCTGACTGGTTCACCAACAGAATGAAGCTGCTCTCATATAAATGGTTGACCTTGGCAAGATACTCCCTCCTTCCCTCATTACAATGAGCCACACAAGATTGTAGAGAAGACTATATCAATATATCAATCAATAAACAATCTAGCATAGGTATTTAAAAACTGCGGGCATGTATTTAATATTCTATACCAACAAAACAAATAAATAATTATTTTATAGTGCTCATTAATAAAAACATCTATTGAAACAGAAATAATTTCAGCCAATAAATAATCCTTATCTGAAAGCAACATCTTTGTTTAAGCCATATGCAGAAAACATTTTCTCGAAACACAAACAACTGGGGCAGGATTTGTAAAACCAAATTTGCATTTTCTTAAAATGGTGACCTCAACATTTCTTGAATATCTTAAAGACAACTTTTTGTCTACGTTTAAAAAGATTGTCATTTAAAGCCGTTATGCTCGTATTTATAATAGTGATGAGCACCCTAACCCTGGCAGTGTAAATCTTGTTTCCTTCTCACTCTGAAACTTCAAAACACCACCACACATAAATGGGTGCTATTGACCCTTAGTTTTTTTGTTTGATTTTTCAAAATAAATTTGTACTTTTCTTATAATTTACATAATATACTCATGTAGAATCAAAAGTAAAATGTTTCTGGTAAGACAATTTTTTTCATGTTTACTCTAAATATTTCAAGAGGTATAATACATCTTTATAAGGAAAACCTCTTTTCGTTTTGAGGTAATTGTATATTTGGAAGAAGGTAAAGTGGATAGAAACATATAAAAGGGACAAACACAATATGGCCTTTACAATGAAAGAAGAACACAGTTCACACTTTACACTGCTGCCAATGGACAAGGAGGTAATGGTTGCCTCTTAAAGAAAATTGATCGTCACCACCCAATCCCTCGACCCAGGTTTCATTCTATCGGAACTCATCAGGGAGGAGTGTGATACGCGCAACACAACTTCCTAAAAGAGGAAACCAAAAAAATACAAAAGGGTTAAAATGGAAAATTGTAAAAAATGATAGGACACAGATAGGAAACATGTAAAAGTTATAACATAAAGAGGCAAAATAAGTTATAATTTTTTTCTAAGCTTCTTGTAAAATATATCCATTTAAGACTTTGGAGGTGTTGTTCATGACTATTACAGCCAAAATAAAATGATTAACTTTCTCACACAATTGGGCCAAAAATTATGACGTGATAAAGAGTGGGTCACTGATTATCAGTCTCACACAGGATATGGACATGGTTGGAACACCAAAAAGGTAGAATAATAAGAGCAAGCAAAAACTTTACAAAAATACATAAAATAAGTAAAAACATTAAATATGTTTTTTTTAATGACATGTTTATCTTTTACATACAGTATATGCTATTTTAACAAAGTTAACAGAAAATGAAATATTTTATCAGAAAAAAGAGATTTGAAATGTATTTGGCTTTCATATTAGTATTTCACGGTTAGCCTTGCTTATGGGTTGTGTGTTGACTTCAGTTACTACTTGGATGAATGGTTTGTTTCAAGGACATCCATTATTTTGGCTATGTGTGCAGGGCCTGTTCCTTCGGGATGATTGTCTGGGGGTTGTGGTTTGGTTATCGGGAGTTTGGGCGGTGTGTATGGTGATAAAGCCACAAACTGTAGTAATATAAATCAAGCTATATCTACAAATAATTATTGTCTGCAACTCTTAGAACTGGTGAGTTTTCAAAGTTCTATGGATAAAATTAACTATGGAAATGAAAAGTTGGTATTAAACTGTGTAAAACTATACGTTAAGTATTGTGTTTAGCATGAGGACCGAGCATGTGTGCTGCTTGCATCTTAAATGAGATGAGAATTTGATTTTTAACAGCCAGGACTACAAATGCATAAATTTTCATCACTGAGATTATAAATTTCATAGAACTGGTTAGCTGGGAAAGAGATTTGGTGATACCAGCAAGACATAATTTGTCCTATATCGATGACTAAACAATCATATGGTTGCCCAAAAGTCTCGGGAAGATGCTTGATCCCATCTGAGAATAGGAGTGTTTAGGTGACCTATTACTCAGTGTAGCAACTTATATTCTTTGGTCTTCCTGTTGGTGCTACCCGGTAAAGTAACAATAATTCCTATTGTGTTGTTGATGTCTTGTGCACTTACTTGTACATGGTCCTTCAGACTGGGTAAAGCCATTATAATTGTTATCCTTTTATTATAAATTATAATATTGTCTGTGATATGTTATAAGAGCCAGGTCCTACAGATTGAATGTAATAAAGAAATTTACTGGTTGTTGAGTGCCTTGGTGAACTTGTACTGTGTTCTTTGGATCGGGTAAAATCATTTAAATAACAATATTTTCTTTTTGATATAAAGGATTGTTAGTTTTATTTATGAAAGAACAATAAACAATTAAAGAATAAAGAGCACATGCTCGCCACCACCGGAACTAACAAAGACGGTTGCGTGAGACGCTTTGGTGACGTCATCACAGAAGTGACTTCACAAATCTAAAAGTGGAATAGTTACTAAACTCGTGTTTGTTATTATAGGCCTAGTTAAGAGAATGTTTATTTATTACACACAACACCCCCTCTCAAACACGCGTTAACTTTATTAATGTCTATCCCGCCAAGTCCTTGTATGCACTGATGATGGCTTGGTCCGAACAGTCCTTTCGTGAGCACATCAGCTACCATCTTGTTTGTTGGAATGTATTTCACATTGATTTCGCCTCGTTCAAAAACTTCACGCACATAGTGATGCCGAATGTCAATGTGTTTGGTACGAGAGTGGTACACAGGATTATGCATGAGCTTTTCTGCTCCTTGATTGTCACAATAAACAAGAGTTGGTATTGCATTAACACTCAAGAACCCGATTTCTTTTAACAGGTTTCGTAAGTAAACTGTCTCTTTTGCTGCTTCCGTAAGAGCCATGTACTCTGCTTCAGTGCTTGAAAGAGCCACGGTGGATTGTTTTCTCGCCTCCCATGTCACGGCAGAGCCTGCCACTTGAAAGGCGTAGCCTGTGTATGATCTTCTGTCATCAAGGGCTCCTCCCCAATCTGCATCCACGTATCCAATCAGTTCAGCGCCAGATCTCTTGTAGACTAGTCCATGGTTGCTCGTACCTTTCAAGTATCGTAAGACGCGCTTCGCCGCAACCCAGTGTCCTTTTCCAGGGTTTAGGTTGTACTGGCTCAAAGAGCTCACCACATACGCAATGTCTGGTCGTGTAGATACTGCGAGGTACATCAGAGAACCGATGAGTTGCTGGTACGGAACTTCGCTCATTTCCTCTGCCTCCTCCTCCGTAGATGGCTCCATGGCTTTGGATAATTTGCTGTTTCCATCTAATGGGGTATTTACCGGTTTGCAGTCTTGCATTCCGAACTTTTTGAGAACATCTTCTATGTACGATTTCTGTGACATAGTGACCAACTTTGAATTTTCATCTTGTTTGAATTCAATTCCAAGACAGTAGTGCAGCTTTCCTAAGTCTTTCATTTGGAAGTTTTGAGACAAATCGTCTCTCAATCTTGTGTAGGCTTCTTTACTGTTTGTAGCTATGATCAAATCATCTACATAAACAACCACGATAAGAGTCACACAACCATCATTCATGTGGTACACACACTTGTCACAATCTAATTGTTTGAGTCCAAAAATTTCTAGTCTCTCGTGCAACTTTTTGAACCACTGTCGGCCCGACTGCTTTAGGCCATATATGGACTTTTCGAGTGAACAAACTAGACGCTCCATTCCAGGGGTAATGAAACCGTCCGCCTGTTCCATATAGATCTGTTCGTCAAGATCTCCATTTATGTAGGCCATTACAACATCAAGCTGATACAAAGTAAGGCCTAACTCAGCTGCTAGGGCAGCAACTAGTCTTATTGAGCTAAGTCTTGCAACAGGTGAAAATGTTTCATGGAAATCAATCCCTGGGCGTTGGTTATAGCCCTTCGCTACCAACCGAGCTTTCCGGCGTTCGACGTTACCGTCTGGCCCATACTTTGTTCTGAGTACCCACCGACAACCAATGACAGCTTTATCTTTTGGGCGTGGTTTCAATGTCCAGGCCTTGCTGTGTGTCAGAGCGTTGAACTCAGCTTCCATCGATTTCTGCCACTCAGCTGCATAAGGTCCTTCTAAGGCTTCTTGTACAGATGGATTTACTGCCTCTTCATACATCAAGCTCGCACTTTCAGGTTTTGGCGTAACCAGATTAAAATGTTTTGCTGGTCGTCCCGGCTTTCCTGTTTTAATCAATTTAGGTCGACCAGGCCCCCTCTTATTCTCAATCACTGTGCAGTCTTTGCTTAAATTTTCTGATTTGAGGTAATTCTCATTGACTTCAATAGGCCTATCAGGATCAATGGGATCACTTTCTTGAACTTTATCTACATGTCCATCAGCATTAGAAATAGGGTCTTTCACACTGTTATCAACATATAAGTAAGAAGGTTCAAAGTTCGCACACTCCTTTTGTTCATCCGAAACTTTGACAGTTTCAAAATTTTCCAAAAATTTTACATCTCGGCTTCTCAATATTTTTTGTTTTTCTGGGTCCCAAATTCGATACGCTTTCGATTCAGTAGAGTAACCCACAAAAATACCTGCCTTGGATCTTGGGTCAAACTTTCCTTTATTTGGGGCCTTATTCAGCATATATGCCTTGCAACCAAACGTCTTGAAATGTCCTATTTTTGGTTTTAGCCCGAACCAAATTTCATAAGGGGTTTGTTCTTCCAGCTGTTTTGATGGACATCTGTTTCTGATGTAAGCAGCTGTGGCAATCGCTTCGGCCCAAAAACTTGTTGGTAAGCCAGACTCCAACAGCATACATCTTGCCATCCCCACCAGCGTGAGATTCATGCGTTCAGCTTTGCCGTTCTGTTCTGGAGTTTCTGCTACGGTATGTTCTCTTCTTATCCCTGCGATGCGCATTTCTTCTGTGAACTCTTTTCCGCAGTACTCCAGGCCATTGTCTGTCCGCAAAGTTTTGATTTTCCTTTCGTGACGGTTTTCCGCTAATGCTTTGAATGTTTCAAAAGCCTTTTTCACGTCACTTTTATGTTTTAGAAAATGAACTTCTACCCAGTTAGATTTATCATCGATAAACGTTGCAAAATAAGAAGCACCACCATGAGATTTCACTCTCATTGGGCCACAAACATCTGAGTGCACTAATTCAAGTAATTTTTCACTCTTCGACTCAGACCTTTTTGGAAAAGGCGTAGCAACTTGCTTTCCTAAGATACAGGTTTCACATGTTGAAAATGTTTCTGATTTCTTAAAATTCATACCGCTAACCATGTCTTTCTGAACGAGTTTCTGCAAGTCATACGCATTTAAATGTCCATATCTTCTGTGCCACTTTTCAAGTTCACTAAGATTGCCTGCCTTACTCACGTTAGCTACATGTGTCGAACTCTCACTTTGCATGTAAGGTTCGATAAAATACAAATTTCCACGTTTACGAGCAGTTAACAACACTTCACCATTTTCGACAATTTCAGCATCATTTGCATTAAAACACACGCTTCGCCCTTTTTCAACAGTTTTTGAAATTGAAAATAAATTTGTCTTAAGTGTGGGTACAAAAAGAGTGTTTTCTAACCTCACTTTTACAAATTGGCCCTTTTTATTTGAAACATTCATTACTGCAGTTCCAATGCCTTCAATGTCAGTTGTTCTGTCATCCGCTAACCTAACCTTCTGACTTATGGTTGGCGTGAGTTCCAAAAAACTATTCTTGTCGCGGCACATGTGTGTTGTTGCTCCACTGTCAACACACCACACGTCATCTCTTCTCGTTAACTTCGCACAGAGAGTGCTCACTGAAGATGATGTCAATGTCACGATCTCTTCTGCTGCTGCATGGGTTTGCTCTGATGCCATCGAAACTTGCTTTTCATTCGCCATTTTTGTCCAGCAATCGGCTGCCTTGTGTCCCAATTTTTTACAATAGTTACACTTATATAACCGTTTTGATGCTTTAAAATTCCTATTTTGATTTTGCACACCACTTTGACCTTGGATCTGAAAAACTTTATTATTTTGATTTGTAGGTAGGCCTACACAGTTTTTATCCGGAGGTTTGTTTTTATTTAGACTTCGCCCTATGGAAGATTTTACATAGAAAGCGCCCGCACCATTTAAGTCTGCTTTCTTGTCCTGTCTTGCACTGAATTCTTCTAGAAGTTTTACTTTCAAAGACTCTGTGTCCGGTAGTTCATCTCTAGCTTCGATTGCACAACGAAAATTATCGTAGCTATCTGGCACACTGTATAATAACACGATGGTTAATAATTCTTCAGAAATGCGAATATCCATTTCATTGAGTTTGTCAACTGTGTTGAGAAAATTCGTGAGATGATCCGCCATGTTTTCTCCTTCTTGCATTTTTGTGAACAAAAGTTTTTTCAAAAGTGTAGCTTTTCTTGCAGGCCCTCTAGACTGGTAAACTAGTTCTAGTTTTTGCCAAACGTCTTGCGATGTTTCACAATGTCTTATGTGACAAAGTTCTGTAGGACTCACAGCTAAAATAATATCAGCTTTAGCTTTACGGTCGGCTTTGTCCCACGTGGCCGCGTGTCTTGTGTTATCAGCAATTGCTTCCGCGTCAGCACCTACTGCCGCTGTAAGCCTAGGATTAGTTCCATCAACGACAATTAAAGAATAAAGAGCACATGATCGCCACCACCGGAACTAACAAAGACGGTTGCGTGAGACGCTTTGGTGACGACGTCATCACAGAAGTGACTTCACAAATCTAAAAGTGGAATAGTTACTAAACTCGTGTTTGTTATTATAGGCCTATTTAAGAGAATGTTTATTTATTACACACAACAAGGATTGTAACAATTCTATTGTATTGTTGATGTTGGGTGCATGAGGGCAGTGATAGCCCTTGTTCATTGTTGTGTGGTGTATTGCACTTGTATTAAAGACTGGGTAAAGCAATTCCACAAACTGTATTTTTTTTTATATAAAAGGTTATATTTTTTTCTTTATTTCTAAAAATTTAGTATTTAGTCTGTTTTGACCTTTACCTCCCCCCCTTCTACCATGCAGACCATGCATCTGTTTCGACTAAGTGAATCAAACAGGAGTCCTGAGATGCAAAACCTACCCCTAAAGAGTCTCAGTTTGCCAGAATTTGAGCAAGCCAATTAAATATTTTTATTCAAATTATTATTTTGTTATCATTAGGGGAGGTTTTATTATTATGCTTCTTGTAAATTCAGATACTTTAAATACTACCTTATTCATCCCTGCTCAATTAGAGTAATAAATGTGTAGAGACAGGATGGGTAGCAAGACACAGAGTATAAAAAAATCTAAATGTAGTGGGGCATAAGTCAAGTGAGTCAGATAGATTTGACACCTTATGTGACAAATAAAAACAAGTTACTAGATCCTAGAAAACGATGCTTGAAAAACAACTTTGATTATAAAAATTGTCTAGAATCTACTAACATATCAGTGTCATCTTTAATATAAAATTCCTGCTGTAATAACATAAGAGGTAGTTTGTCATGAAATGTCTTGTACCCACAAAAAACTGAATAGTATTCATTCTAGAAGTAATTCAGATGGATAAATCATGGCTACTTTGGGCAGTAATTAGAACCTCTCTAGCTTGGTTTACTATCTTCAAACAACAAATCCTGGGCTTCGTAAGTTGGTAGGTAGTAGACCCTTTTGTTGGAAGAATTACTTAAAACACTAAGATGTTAAAATGCATAGCCAGAGAATACTCGACTGTGATTATGTTTGTCTTTCACCATTTTGTTGTGACCACCTATGTTAAGACTTGCAGATACAGATATCAAATTATAAATTAAAGCCTTTATTACTCTCGTGTTTAAACCTTATGAATTAAAAATAATTAATTTGTAGCTAAAAATGTTACCTCAAATAAGGTGTTTCATATGGCTGTGCAAATGCTTTCATTTTCAGATGATGTTTTTCTTCCTCTGTTCTTGCAAATTTTACAATTAGATAATATGGTGGCTTTTGGTTCAAGCCTTTTATTGTCTGGAGTGCTTCTCTGTAAAGATATACATTAATAAAATAAATAAGATTAACACTGTATTTCTTATTATAGTTTCAATCAGATAAGAATTAAATATGGAAGAGTATCTAGCCAAACTATTTTTAAATCATGCAAAACACGCACACACAATGAAGCCTTTCGCTTAAGGGGTGGCCAATAAACTGTGCTCAAAAAACAACTCGGTATTTAATCCAACCACACTAACTTTCTTCACACTTCCCTATCCTCGCATACTCCATTCCTTATAACAACTTCCACACACACAGTCATAAATACTCTTTAATTCTTAAAACTCTTAATATTTCTTTTTTTCACACATTTGTCTACAACATTTAACCACATATTACATGGACTACCGCTTGCTTTTAATCCACACCATTTATCTTCAAATTGGATTCCCTTTCAAACTGCCCTCCTTCAACGCCCATTCATTATTGACTCTGTCCATCCAAGTTTTCCAATATACATTTCTTAGACATCTCATTCCAACCACATTCACCTTGCTCTTATGTTTCTTCCGACAAACCCACACTTCCATAAAACAATGTTGATGTTAACACACTTTTATATACTGCCATCTTTGCCTCTTTTGATACTTCATTCTTTGCAATAGGCCACATACAACCACCTACTCTCAAATGCATTCACCAGTCTGTCGATTTCACCAAATAACCTTCCATTTTTAGAGAACTTTCTGTTCGTATACACAAAATCAAAAGAGTTTTTCGTTTTTACTAACCTGACAATCATTTCCTGATCAATACATATCTAAAACTATCATCTTAGTCTTAGAGACATATATACGGAGATCCATTCTGCCTGTCACCACACTCAAACAATTTAATGTAACTTTGTCACTATGTGAAGGGGTTCAATTATTTCAGTCCAAAGCAAAAGTCTATTGGCTAAGGCAAAGCCATCTTAAGTTACAGGATCCAAGTTACAAGAGCTAGAAATTGTATTTAACCCTTGTGTGATGTATGTAGCTGTACTAGGAACAGATGATTTGAATGGTCAAATCTTGAATAATATTCTAGGTTCAAGGTTTAAAAGAATGAGATTAAAAAAAATTAAATTGCTATTTTTTAGTATTATTATGCTTCTCGGGACAAAACTAACAAACATCACACAGACTGTTAATGTATCAGTTAACTTACTTGAATGTAAATTCAAGTACATCTGAACAAAATCAGAACTGAGGGAAAATAAAAAATAATGCATACATAGGAAAAATTATTATTATTATTATTATTATTATTATTATTATTATTAGCAGCACTGCGTCTTACTACCCACTCAGATTATACACAATTACGCTAATGTGTAATGGTAGGGTGATTGTGAGATAAAATAGAGGACCTACAGTTTAACGTGGGATCCGAACCACGGTGGAGGCCTGGCATTCCACACATTCACAAGTTGTGATTAATACACGTCTTGTCAGAGGCGAAGGAAGGGTTTGGTAATCAGATAAATCTGTGCCAGGATCAAGGCCTGAAACCCGGACCCCCAGCACAGAAGTCTGACACCTTACCCCTAGACCACCAGGTCACCTAGCTGGAAGAAGGTACAGGAAATGTGGATAGAAACATATTTTTTTGGCTTCCTCCTTTTGAAAGTTGTGTTGTGAGTTTCACAGTCCCTCCTGATCAGTCACAATAAAATGAAACCTTGGGGGTTAAGAAGGATTAGGGGTAGGGAGGGCTGGGGAGCAGTAGCAAATTATTTCTTTCGAGAAATCCAACCATTAGCTTTTTGTCCAAGAGCAGCAATGTAAAGTGTGAACTGTGTTCCAATCATTTTAAAAGATGTGTTGTGTCCGTTCCTTTTATATGTTCCTTCTATCCACCTTTCATGTACCTTGTTCCAAATATAACAAAATACCTCAAAAAGTGAAAAGAGGTTTTCTTTAAAGAGATGTGTCGTTGTTGTCATCATCATTATCAGCATTACAAACTGAGCCCTCTAGGCCGTTATATAAGGAACGCTTACTGTATTTCCAGAATTTTGATTTTTATCACAAGAGGAAAACCAGACTTAGGAGTTATTTAAGGAACACCTTTATCAGTCAGTACTTTCTGTTTGTTTAATTTACTGTGAACTCTTTACTTAATTATCATTACTATTGAATAATTTCAATTTATCTTGTATACTAAGATGATGAATTTATTACTGTGTATGGAATGTGTTCTTTTGTATTTATCAGTTAGCAGTCTTGATCTTTAATAAATGAAAATGAAAAAATATATATATTATTGAGGTTTAAAAATGTGTCAAGAAAAGAATAATAGATAGAAGTAATATGGACATGTTTATGACAATAAGGGTGTGCGAGTCCTCCTTTTCAATTCAAAGCGAAATGGAATCAAATATATGAAATATTCAAGGCCGAAATTAAGTTAGAATACATTTGGCTAGTTGATTTATGCATTTTTAAATATTATATTGTGTTTATTTATATATTTAAATTTATGCGCTAAAATTATTCAAGATATATTATTGCACAGTTGTTTGTAACATTTCAACATTTCATTTTGATTTTATAAATCTAACTAATACATAATTTTGTAAATGTATTTGGAAGGTATAGGTGGATAGAACACACATAAATGGGAACGAACATAACATGGCACTGACAATAAAAAGAAGTAAAAAGAACAGAGTTCACACTTTGCATTGCTGCCACTGGACATATTTAGGTGTCCATTTTCTTAACCAATTTCCCTTTTATCGCATTTGTTTTCTGGGTTCTTCTTTTAGGAAGTTGCATTGCGCATTTCATACTCCCTCCTGATGTGTTCTGAAGTTCCTATAAAATTATACTGTGCAGAGGCGGGGGGCGCCTTGGACATTAGTGATTGATTTCCTTCAAGAAAGGCAGCCATTACATCTTTGTCCAGTGGCAGCAATGTAAAGTGTGAACTGTGTTCTTCTTTTCATTGTAAAGGCCATATAGGGTTTGTTCCCTTTTATATGTTTTCTATCCACCTTTCCTATACCTTCTTCCAAATACATAAAAAAAAAGTTATCATTAAAAAGAGATACTATCAAAACATAAGAGTGATTCTATTACTTCAGATTATTTTGCATGAACTTTAATTTACATAAAACCTAAAAAAAAAGGCAGTGATTGAACATATATTAAATATTTTAGCAGTCAATGTTTTTATTGATGAAGCTTTGTAATTGTCAAAATCAAATTTTTTCTTGAAGTGAAGTCAAAGCTTTTTTTTCTGAAGGTAAGTCAAAGTTTAGGAGCTTCGTACACAGCTAGTGACCAATATTTTTTTAAACTATAGAAGGCTCGAATCCACCTCTAATTTAATCCCAACCACAAAATTTGCATACAAAGTCCAAATCCAAAATAGAAGAAACATGGTTTACATTAGTGGTCATTTTTTTCCCAATTTTTTATACAGTTCTGATTTTGTTCAAATTAATTCTTTAGTTGTTATATTAAAGAGAAATAAGAGCTTAATGCTAACATGTATTTTACACTTATTACAGCATGCAGAGTACATACCAGTGGTTTGGAGTTTGGTTAATAGGCGTGACCCCAAGCACTAACTGCAGGAGGAGCTTGGCATATTAAGCACCCACAAAAATATTTTCAGGGGTGCGCAGCACCCCAAATATCTTTTTAAAACCTTAATAATATGGTGCTAGTTATATCTTGGATATAGGGTCGCACAGGTGCTGCCATTTGATATGTAAGCAAGTGTGATTAAGTTGGTAGCACTCACCACTTGTGTACTGACAGCCTGGCATTTGTCAACATGTTTCCATTATAGTTTGGCTAGTGGTGGTACTCATGTAGTATGTATTATTTTTGTGTTGTGCATGTTTGTTTTATTTTATTAAATTTATTTCATTTTACTAAACATACAATGAGACTAGCAAATTGAACTTTAATTTTGGTCATTTTTAAAATACGGCACTCGAAAATTTGCATATGTTATACTACCTTCACTCTCTTTTTATAGAGTACCACCAATGTATTTAAAAAGTAGGGGCCATAGGTTTGAACAAAAATTAAGCATAATAATAGCTCTAAACAAGGAAAGTGGAGGCCATGAGAATGAAGTTTTGAGGTGCATGTCACCAGAAGAAATAGGATTAATAATGAAAATGTACGGGCAAAAGTTAGGGTTTAGGGGGTACATGAGATAATGGAGGAAGCAGGGATGAGATGATATTGACACGTAATGAGGATGGGAAGGGAGAGGATTCCATTAAGAGTAATGGCTATGAAGTAGGTAGGGAAGAGACTGCATGGGAGACCAAGGAAGAGATGGGAGGAACAGATAGCAAGTGTGGAAGTGAGAGGAGAATGGAAGAAAATGCAGGAGGAAGAATGGTGCAACAGACAGGGAGAGATGGAGGCATTTTACTAAATGGATCCGGCCGGCCATAGGCTGGAAATAATTCATGATGAATATGATGAATAGATTTAAAATGATAGAATATTAGGAAAATGGTAGAGCACAAATAAAAGTGAAAACACATATTTACACTCACATCAATATTTCAATGCTATTATAACATCTTCCTCTGGAAGTAGTAGTAGCCTGAATAGTTTTTTTTTTTTTGAAACTTGCCGAAGTATAAAGCTTATATACATTTCAATCGGGTGATCAGCTGGTAAGGGAGGGGAGTCCCAGGTGGAAGGGGGTGAACATTTGCTTAGAAGCTGGTTGGTAGTAGTAGACTTGGTTGGTTTGTCGATGATAGAAATATTTGATGTGGTTGAGTTGTCGATCGAGGAAATGTTTGAAAGAAGTGTCTAAGCCTCAGATTTCTGGCAAAGTTTAGAACCTCCTTTGTCAGCTCGAAGTGGTCAGGACGTTTGGTTGGACAGAAGGTTAGGCCTCAAGTCTACTACGACCAACCAGCTTCTAAGCAAATTTTCACCCCCTTCCAACTGGGATCCCCCTCCCTTACCAGGTGATCACCCGATTGAAATATATATAAACTTTATACTTCAGCAAGTTTTGGAAAAAAAACTGTTCAGTCTACTACTACTTCCTGAGGAAGTAGATATAATAGCATTGAAATATTGATGTGAGTGTAAACATGTGTTAATGTTTTTACTTTTATTTGTGCTCTACCATTTTCCTAATATGTTATCATTTTATCTTAATCCAAGTGTAATATGATGATCCCTGAGCCTTGATGATCCCTGAGCCTTGATTATCCTTCTCTATTTGAGGGATTAAAAGGACTCATTTCTAGTTTAAATCAAATACTAAATACCCATAATCAATAATATATCTAGCAAAAACATTAATATTGGATGTAAGAGGGGTCAGAAAAGTAGAAGAACTGAGAATTAAGTTTTTAAGTAACGAAGTTGTCCGGGAAAGTGTTGGGGTACAGATAAGCTATAGTAAAGGAAGAGTGATGTGGTCATATAATGAGGATGGAAAAGGAAAGAATCCCAAGGAGAATGGAGCTGAACAACGCAAGTGTGTGACGGAGAGGTGAAGAATAGAAGCAAATAAAGGAGAAAGAGTGGTGGAAGGACAAAGAAATAGAGAAAATTTATTAAACTGATCCTGCCACAGTTGATGATGCATATCAAAGGTTTAGGTAGAATTTAAGATGATTCAAGGATTATATTATGACAGTGAACTTCTACTTACATGTACGAGGCATATTTGATCAAACACCAAGTAATATTTGACAAGTCTTTTTTGGGACACCTATAAATCTCAATAGGCTCTCCAAACTTTTTGAAGAGCATTTCAATTTTGGCCTAAAATAAAGAGAAAACACAAATTAATATTCAAGCACTGAAAATAATACTTCCAAAATTCTCACCAGATATGTAAGGTATCCCTTTCAGGACCATGACTTAGCCAGCGTACCTTCTCTAGTTAATTATAACTAGAGGTTTTTTTTTTCGTTTTTCTTTTATTAACGTGCTAGCCAACAGTCGAGACCTCTAGACAGGCTGTAAAGTTTTGTCAAGGTAGGGCAATACATAGCTGTGTTTACTGTTGATTAATATTAATATTAGCACCGCATCTTACTACCCGTTCGGGTTGTACGCACTTACGCTAATGTGTAATGGTAGAGTGATTGTGAGATGAAATGAAGGACCTACAGTTTAACGTAGAATCCAAACCACGGTGGAGGCCTGGCATTCCTCACATTCACGAGATGTCTTGTCAGAGGTGAAGGAAGGGTTTGGTAATCAGATAAATCTATGCCGGGACCAAGGATTGGACCCCGGCCGCCAGCACAGAAGTCTGACACCTTACCTCTAGACCACCAGGTCCCCTACTGTGTTTACTGTTGTCAGTGAACATGTGCGAAAGAACAAACGCATGGGATTTCAAAAGATATGGGCAAACATTTCCATACTGACAACAAAGTGAAAACGGCGATTCAGGAATGGCTTTACTTACAGGCGGTAGACTTCTATGACGAGTGTCTACAAAAATTTATCTCAACAATGGAAGCTATGCTTGAATAGTATGTTTCTCTTGAAAGCCAAAAATACAATTCCCATGACATATTACAAAATTTCCTCATGTTTTCTTAATTTTTTCGACTGTTATGCATTTCTAAACAGTGCCAGGTCTTCCATGATTCCAAAATGTGGCCATTGTGTAATCCAGCATGTATGAAAATAAATTATTTCATATTACAGTAAATATTTATTTACCTGAGGCATTTCCAGAGGCACATTGCCAACATAGAGTTTGAAATTCTCTTCAAATGGAGACCTAAAAAATAAAACATCTTAAGTTAAAAAAATAGATTAACATCTATATTTAAAGAATCAACTGAAATTATGGCCCAATTTTTCTTATAAATAATCATCTGGGAGGCCTTTTTCCCTTCTAGAATACTATTACATACAAGCAGTTTTTCTTGTTGAATTGAAGTTTTTTGTTTATTATAATGATCACATATTTTCAAAAAATCATAGGCTACTAAACATCAACATTCTTTTGAGTGCTTGTTAAGTCTTTATTTTTATAAAATAAACCCTGTACAACCATCTCATGTTAGAATAAAATATCTAGGCAATGCGCTTTGTTAACATCAAGTAACACTCACGTTTGTCTAAATGTGCAGGTGCGGAATTGATCAAACATTTAAATTCCCCAATTTTTCCTTATTTTTGATCAAATTCCTTTTAATTTCCCTAAAATCAAAGAATTCGACTTTTTCCAGGTTTTCCCTGTCTGTAGCCACTATGAGGATATATCTATTTTTATATAAGATATTATGTACTTAAACAAAGAGATTGGATGTAGATCGCTTAAAGGACACAATACCATGAAAAGGATGTAGAAAAGCAACAGGAGCGAAAATTAAATTATTTTCTTAAATAAAGAATACTTCTCTAACTAGCTTTTGTTGTTGTACCCTATCGAGAGATTTCAATGCAATTAACTTTTGTAATATAATTCTCTAATTTCCCTAAAAAAAAGTATTTTATTATATGGCAAATTTCTTGAATCTTAATCAAAGTGTAATATGATGACCCTTGACACCTCACCTAAATATATTAAGCTTGGGTGGCATATATTGAAATAGTCAACCGTTTAATGTAAAACCACCTACCAAACATCGTCTTGTTGACCTACGTCATAATATTCATCATCAAATTCATCCCCAATCCAAAAATCTTCAGCATATTCCAGGGGGAAGTTCCCGCGTGAATTATGGCGGGCCATTTCCAATCAGGACCTAGGACATCAAACAACCAAAATAGTATGAATACACAATAGCCAATATGCACAACAATAATTTATCAGTGATTTGAACAAGATCTTTTACATAGAATAAACGCTTCGCTTATGATAAGGTATACATTTTCAACTGGTTCTTTAAAGATGGCATGATATTGTGTACTCATAAGTTATTCAGTTGAAATAAAAAGCCTTACATATTATATTTAGTCAGTTTGTTAATTAACGATTTATTTGGATTTCCTTGGATGGCCATCCTGTATAAACTAAGTAATTTAAATAAAGTTGGTGCCACTATTTGCAGTTTACACCCAGTTTTTCCTGATGTAGCTCAAAGTCTAATACTGCCGAACATCAGTAAAACACAAAGTTAGTGTGAGCTTAGCCATCCTTCTCCCCTCTACTAATCGCTTCTAGAGCAGCTGAGTACCAGTGACCATACTTCTCCAGTACATCACCTACCACCGAGGAAAAAATAAACATTCACAAGAAAGGCCCAAATTTGATGACCGGATTTCTTTTTTTTTTTTACATCACAGACAATACTCAACTGTACATAAATTCCATTCACGATAGGTTTTTACCTGGATGACAGTTCGAAAATCATATGTTTAGGTTTTGGGTTGCTAACACTTGTAAAAGATCACTGTTTTGTTATAGTAAAGATCTTTAATTACCTGTTATATATTACATTTAAAACAACGTAAACTTAAGTTTTCTCATGCTATTTCATTTTTTTAAATAATTTCTTTTTGTCCAAATCGAAACAATATTTTAAACATAATTAAAAGTACTTATTTTTCATTTTGGAATGTTACTGATTTTGTGTAATATAAAGCATATATCAATACCTTTTAATACAGGCATCGTATTTACTTGCAAAATAGAAAATTGTTGTCATTTTTTTACATACAATACATGATTTTATGATTATTTTATCATATTTTGAAATATTTAACTGAATAAAGTATTTTCATCAACTGCGTGTCTGCATCATTGTAAAAAAACTTGTTTACCGTTATGTTCAATCATATGGTTTAAATTCGTCAGTCGCCATTTTGAGGCTATGTTCGTTAGAAGTTTTTGTGAAAGTGGTGTGAATATTTTTTGAAGTGGAATAAAACAATAAATAAACTTTGTGTCCAACCTAAAATAAATAAATAAATAAATAATATTGCCCTAAATCATTGTGGTTAACTATCACATTAATATATTACCATCTGTTTTCATTACAGTCATCCAAAGTGATAGATGTCAGCTGTTGGCGTAGTGATATATTAGGGATTACTTCTAGTAACATTTCGAGCTGTCATTCAGGTAAACTTAGCTCGTGAATGCCTTAGAGATTATGTTTATGGATTCCCCTGGTTGTGAAAACTTTATTTTATATTTTGCATCGTAAGATATTTTCTTGGTGTGAGCCATTTAGGAGGTATTTTAGGCATTGATGTGTGATTTTCAGGCATTTTTTTATATCAAAGTATATTTTTAAATACCATCTAAATTTTATTGCATAATTACTCAAAAAATAATGGTTTTAAATGCATAGTTGTCAGAATGAACAGATAATGCAGTCAATAAACTTTGTATCTACTTTGCTCGTATGTTTGAAAACAACACATTCCTGGTGAGATAAGCTGGAAAAGATTTCTCAGAAAAAGCATACAAGACTATTCCAGTTAGAACTAAAGCAATGCACTTTGGACAAGTGTATAAGGCTTGGGTTGAGTGGACTTCAGGAATATAATAAGTAGATACCCTATATTATGGTAAATAAATAGTTGATTTTGTCACAAAAACTGAAATTAATATTAAACAATTCTCAAATAGAAACAGTTTTATAACTCCTGGAAAAAATCAAAAAAATTACATTTTTTGAACTAGCAAACCCTTGAAAAGTACACTCTTTTTCAGGCTTACGAAATAAGGTATTATGCCCTATTTAAAATATTTACAATATTTATAGTTCAAATATTAATAAACACATAAATAATATAGTAGTAAGTCTTATACCTTTTAAACTGTATTGAACTGAAATAAGCCGCCCCTGAATATAGATCACACCCTGAGATTAAAATCACTTTGAAATCAAAAATATGTGTCTGGAAATGAAATTTTTAGCTTTCTTACTGTCCATGTATTGACTTTACACTTTTTTTATATAAAAAAGTTTTAATCATTGCTGAAAGTTAGTTTATAAATTAGGGTCTACATGTTCTAATAATATAATGTTTATTAAGCCAGCAATTTTATTCTGACTTCAAAAGAGACATAAGTAGACTATTAAAGGGCCTTTACTTCAGCTCTAGATACAATTGCGGCCATTGTTTTTTAAATTTAATATGTAAAATAAAGTTGAAATGTAATAGGGATATTTTAGTAGCAAAAAAATGAAATAAATAATAAAAGTATTTATTCAACACAATCAGCAACAAAAAGTTTCTAAAATTATTATTATTATTATTATTATTATTAGTATTATTAGTATTATTATTATTATTATTATTATTATTATTATTATTATTATTATTATTATTAGCACCGCGTCTTACTACCCGTTCGGGTTATACACACTTACTCTAATGTGTAATGGTAGGGTGATTGTGAGATGAAGTGGAGGACCTACAGTTTAACGTGGAATCCGAACCACGGTGGAGACCTGGCATTCCCCACATTAACAAGATGTCTTGTCAGAGGTGAAGGAAGGGTTTGGTAATCAGGTAAATCTGTGGCGGGACCGAGGATTGAACCCCGGCCGCCAGCATAGAAGTCTGACACCTTACCCCTAGACCGCCAGGTCACCCACAAGTTTCTAAAACAATGTGTGAACAGTATTAGTTGCAGGTTTGACTATTTCATTTTCAACCATTTTGCTGAAGTTAAATTTTTATTATTAAAGTAAGGATCCACCTATTTCTAAAATCTGTTTAAGAATTGCGTGTTGTGAGGATTATTTAAAAAAAATCTATACATAATCTTTTTTACATATATCTAAAGGTGTGATTATAGACCACACTACAAACAAAATTTAACCTATAAAACATGAATTTTGTTTTAATAGTATTAACAAGAATGTGTGTTTAAACTTTGATTTTGTGTATAAATACCTTTCTTGTTTTATTTCGTGAACTCAAAAAAAAGTTAAAGTGATTTCTTTGAGATTAAAGCAAGTTTGGGCACTTCAGAAATGGAATTACCTCATTATTTTTCTTTTAGAATCACCTGACTGTAACCTGGCGTCAGTCCAACTGTTTTGTTATTGAACATTGCTCTTTAAGCCTACTGCATTTGATCTTGCCCGTGTCGCAACAAGACAGTATTAATTTGGAACTTCTATCTTATGATTTTGTATATCAATTGTAATCATTTTATCAATCTGGTTTAAATAACTTCCCTTGTAGCCCCAACAGTAATTTATACCCGTGTGGTGTTGGTGCAGTGTTACAAAATGAGGGCAGTTACACTACAAGTGAATAAGTTGTGCAAGTACACGCGACTCACTGGCAGTTGAAATAAGTTTGTTTCATTCATGCGAACGACATTTATTTTCGAGATTTAGGAGCTCAGTGAACGTTCAAAGAATAAAAATATGGAGTTTGAAACACTTATTAGTTTGGTTTCTGAGAGAAGGAATTGTGGGGTCAGAGAAGAAATCTATCATAATCAGGACAAGTCAAGGAAATTACAGAATGAAGTTGCAGAACTAAATTCATCAAATATGTGCAAAACACCTTTATTGTAACATTATTTTTACTGTTAAAACAATATTTTTTTTGCAGTTCTTTCTACCTGTATTGGTTTTTTTTAACATTACTCCATGTCCATAAAACAATAAGAATAAAGATGTGGAGGCTAGAAATGAAGAGGAAAGAGAGATGTATCTAAGAAAGGCAAGAAGCAAGAAGCAAGAAGCAAGAATGAAATGAGCTGCAAAGTGTACAGATTGAATGAGAAAGGTTTAACCTGCCATCAGGCATGCCTGTTTTTTACACCATCGGTTACATGTCATCTGATACATTATCTTGCAATATTTGCTTCCTGAGATAAAATGTTACCAAAAAAATGCAATTTATAAGTTTTGACACTCTTTGTATGCGTTGCAATTAGATTTAGTTAAGAAGAATATAGGGAGAAGAAGAAAATAGCGATGTTAGTTGTGTGGGAAGCCAGGAATAATTGGATGCAGAAATGGACAGTAATGCTAGAACGGGATGTGGAAAGATTTAAGAAAAAACCAAGTATAAATTGGAAGAGAGAGAAAAAAAAGACAAGAAGTTAGAATGGTATGTGAAGAAGGAAGAACAATGAAGACAGAAGAGGAAGAAAATGAACTATGGATGAGATATTTTGAGAAAATGTTCGAAGAGGAAAGGAATGAGAGGAGCAGGAAGAAATAGCAGAAGAGGAGAAAAGAGGTTAAATATGGAAAGAGTTGGAGGATGCCTAAAGAGGATGAAACAAGGGAATGCACCAGGTGTAGACGAACTAATACTGTAAATGATTAAATCAGCACATGAAATATGTATACAATGGTTATACAGGGTGTTGAGTGGTTTGGAAGAAGTACATGGTACCAGAAGACTGGAAAAGGGGAGTTAAATAAACTATTTTCATGAAAGGACACAGGAAGGTGTGTACAAATTATAGGGGGATAACGGTGATGTGCCAATGTACAAAGATATGTGAGAAAATACTGTAAAAGAGAATAAGAAATAAAATGAAAGGAAGGTGCAGAGAGGAACAGCTAAGATTTAGGGAACAAAGATATAAAATAGACTTAATCTTTCCCATATGACAACTGGTGTAAAGAAGGTATGAATATGAGAAAGACTTTGTAATGGCTTTTATGGATGTGGAGAAGGTATATGATAGCGTGGATAGAAATAAAGTTTGGAAAGAGAAGGAAGAGGCCGAAGTGGAAAGAGGAGTTGTAGTGAGAGTGAAAAACATGTATGGGGATAACAGAAGTTGTGTTAAGACAGAGTGGTAGGGCAGAGTGGTTACAAATAAAAATTGGAGTGAAGCAGGGGAGTGCCCTTTCGCCATCACTATTTTTAATGGAAATGGTCATGAAAAAAGTGTCAGGAAAACTCAAGGAAAGAATGAAATACATGATGTTTGCTGATGACTTGATGGTATAGGGAGAAAAGTAAGAGGAAGTAAGGCAACAACTAAAAGAATGGAAGTGGATTGAGATTTAGCATGACAAAGTGTGAAGTGATATTAATGACAAAGAAGAGGGTAGGGCCTGAAGTAGAGCTGAGAAACGTACAGAACATAAACTATTTTGGAAGTGTGATTGAGGAGAAAGGTGAAAGAAGAGAAGATTTAATGAGAAGAGGACAGAAGGAAGAATTGTTCTATAGGAGTGTAAGAAACCTGCTATTGAGAAGATAAGTGCCCTTGAAGTGTAAACAAGTACAGGGTGTACTTTGTATCCATTGTCACATATGCAGCAGAAACATGGACAGTAAATGCGAGAGATTAGGAATGTGAAGGCCATGGGAATGAAGTTTGTGAGATGCAAAATTAGGAACGAGGTTATCCGGGAAAGAGTAGGGGTACAGGGAGTACAGATAGTAGAGGAAGCAAGAATGAGATGGTATGGGCATGTAATGAGGATGGAAAAAGAGTGTGTGCCAAAGAATATGTTGTAAATGAAGTGTGTAGGAAAAAGACTGCAAGAGAAGTCAAGAAAGAGATAGTAGTAGATAACAGAAGGTGTTCAAGTAAGAGGAAAAGAATGGAAGTAATTAAAGGAGGAAGAATGGTGGAAGGATGGAGGAAGATTGAGGCATTTTACTAAACTGATTTGGCCACAGGCTGGATGGAAACAGATGATGATGATGATAACGACGATGACTCCATGTCCTTGTATTATTGTAGGATTGCTCCAAAATAATGTTAAATAAGATTCTGAAAGCTTCTCTTATTTCATGAAACGTGTTAGAGCATCTGTTCTTTGCAAATGACCATCTAACATAATTGGCACTTTCAAATAATGAACACTGTGTTTCCAACATATAGTTAATGAGGAAATGATTTTCTATCAATAACGATATTATGATGCAATCAAATACATTTTACAATCAAATCAGCTTTTTTATAAGGAGTTTCAATGCACTTGTTGAGAATTATCTATTTTGAAGCAAATATCCCAAAAGTGCATTCTACAAACCTGTGATCTCAAGAATGTCTGTAATTATATATTTCTTTCTCTCGTGAAAGATTTTTCTTGTAGTAAGGTTTCATTAAATTACACGTTTCAAAAAATATGCTTCATCCCCAAGTAATAAATTACTATAGTAATATGTTGGAATTAGGCAATTCTCTTCTTTCTAGTTATTTCAATGAGCCTGTTTCCAATTGATGATAGATCTAAGATGCCATAAATTTTCCATTAATTTGCTTTTTGTAATCTCCTATGTCATCACACAAAACCCTACCATTTGCATCAGCCATGGGCAGCGATCTCACTTACCCAACCCTTGAAACTAAATTATTATTATTAGCACCGCGTCTTACTACCCGTTCAGGTTATACGCACTTACGCTAATGTGTAATGGTAGGGTGATTGCGAGATGAAATGGAGGACCCACAGTTTAACGTGGAATCCGAACCACAGTGGAGGCCTGGCATTCGACACATTCACAAGATGTCTTGTCAGAGGTGAAGAAAGGGTTTGGTAATCAGATAAATTTGTGCCGGGACCGAGGATTGAACCCCGGCCGCCAGCATAGAAGTCTGACACCTTACCCCCTAGACCGCCAGGTCACCCCTTGCAACTAAAGCCTGAGGGAGTTTGAAGGGCATGTGCCCAACCTCCAAAGGTAAGAAAACTTTCTAACCATACATACGTCTACAAGCTATTTCAAAGGGTTTTTAGTAGCAAATGTGGACTTGGGTATTAACATTTTTTAAACTAGTCACTAACATTATAAATCTAAAAAGTAAGCCTAACCTTGGCTCAAAGAAAGTCATTTTAAACATCCTCTAAAAACTATGTTTAATAGATTATGTAACCTTTTCAAAAAGATTCAAACTAATTAGGTACCTCTAACTTGCTACTTTTTAGCATTTCAAATCATTAGATAGTTTTCATCAGTGTAGGCCTACTGTTTATACAAACACCTTTTAATTCAAACAAGCAAAACAACTGAATTTAAGAAGGGAAAGGAGAATGATGACAGAAAAGACTAATATTATTAGTATTGGATTACACTATGGCTCGTGATAAGACATTAGCCTTCGATTGTACAAACACTGACTATCCAACCTAAACATGCATAATACCAAAGGACACAATTTCTACATTGCAATTGATGTTATAAAATATCTACTTTCAGATTTTGTATATAATTTATCAAGAAACATTGCCCTTCAGCAATTCTACGTCCCCATATAATTTAAAAGTAATTATGAATAAATTTGATATTTAATATAACTTAAGCAAAAATGTAAAAGTGATATTTTCCCCAACCCTTGCAATCCAGGGGTGCATTTATGCTTAAGCCTGCAGGGGTCTGTTCACCGCCACTGGCTCTCAGCCACCACTTTCAAGACTATTGAGTGTAACTGTTTTTAATTTGTTTAAAATAGGACCAGATTTTTTATCTGGACAATTGAATGATTTGATGAGAATACGCTTTCCATCTATGCAGCTTACACAGTTTAGGAAGTCCCATTCCTCATCAAACTCATTTGCATTTCAAGTAACAATCTCCTCCGTGGTAAAAGGTAAATGTTAATATTACAATGAGATTCATATAGCTTCACATGTTTCGTAAATAATTTTTCTTACTGTTCAGTGTGACATTTTAAATGAAAAAGCTAGTGATCAGAAACCAAGACTAGTTGACAAGTAGGTTACTATCTGCACAAAAAAAAAAACACCAAAGAATATACCGGTAAATCATAAATGTAGAGTTTTACTTTAAAAAATTCTGCTAAATAATATACAACAAACCAATAGAATCTTACTTTAATATACACTCACATACATATTCAAAATTTTAACACCTTCACATCCCCCCACCCTGCCCCACCAATATCCCCTCCTTGCAACAACACATGCATACAAAATAACGTAACGTAAAAATAATGTATATCCCTACATATATGTGCATATATTTAGCCATAATTTTATTTCAGATGAGGCAAAAGGAAAGTGGAAAGGATTACGAGATACATATCTCCATGACTTGTTGAAAATTCAAGCAAAAACTTTTACGGTGCTGACATTAGTGGTAGAGCTGGTTCTTTGTGGCCATATTTCATCTTAACATCTTAACCATCTTTAATGGCCAAATGTCACCAAGAGAATCATCAGGACACTTTCACCTGACATCATCTTATCACAAAAGGATGACTCTTCAAATGGACACCATTATTTCGTTCAAGAGGATAATGTCGAAAACCATTCAAATGAGGACGAAAGCCTTGCGGCTGAAAAGGACTGTTCTACCAAAAGCATCTCGGCAGGAACATTTGTGAATCAAAATAAGAGACCTTCAAAAGCAGTAGGCTATCACAGAAGATGAGTGATTCATGCATACAACAAAAGCTACTACATCTCAAAAATAAACCGTTTATTTAAACAAAGGTCGCTCACGACCCCTCCTGAAAATCTTGCAGATTATGACTTATTTTTTAACATGTTTGCTGCCACACTTGAAAAATGCTAGGACTGACCAAAAGCTAATGTTTCAAATGAAACTGCAGCAAGTTTTTATTGATGAGCAAGCAGTGTCTTCACCCATGATGCCAATGCACACACTAGGCTATATATGACATCTTCCCCTACACTGCAAGTGCAGTCATCAACGCTATCACCAGAATTAACATTACAAGTGAAATTATTGAAACACCAGCACATATGCAAGAAAACCAATGTAGAAGTCCAGCCTCTCGTTACATGGTACTTTTAAGAGATTCAATTGAACAATACCATTTACTAAAATGTTTTAAACATGCAACAATTGATTGTATATTAGCTTACCTTAATACAACTAACCATTTTTCAAATAGTGATATACATTCCCAGAAATTATACCATTTAGCTTTTTTTTTTCTTTACTGTTTAAGTAAGTATATAATTTTAAGTACAGTAGACTACTAAAATATATTCGGTATAGTATTCATGAAATTTGTTGAGTTGACTGGATGGCTCTTCATGTAAAACCAAGTATTCACTTAAATTGAGGTAATAAAATAAAGGGTTCGCCCAGTATTCTCTATAAGTATTTTATAAAATGAGGAACTCTAGAGAGTTATTTTCAAACCGATATAATTCTAAGGCAGGATTCATTTACTTGAAACAAAGGGTTATCCCAAATAATAAGGTTACATTGTGTAACCAGAGCTCAATTCGTGCGTATATGAGCGTATTCGCGCTAAATATTAGTGCGAATACGCATACAGTGTCGAGTGTAACCACAGCCTTACCGCTTGATCGGAGACTTCAATAAGTTGATTGGACAGAAAAAAGTTCGGAATTAAGCACGTTGCAAGTTTAACACACGCGCTAAATATTAGCGCGAATACGCTTACAGTGTCGAGTGTAACCACAGCCTTACCGCTTGATCGGAGACTTCAATAAGTTGATTGGACAGAAAAAAGTTCAGAATTAAGCACGTTGCAAGTTTAACACAATCATAATTTATATTTATAATCCAGCTTGTACTAAAATACTTTGATTTTATAAAAAATATTTTATTTTTAAATAACACGGAACGAAATTTAAACACGAGACCGAAGATCCATCAAGACTAAGGATACTTACGTATAGAATCTCTAGTTAGCTAAAATAAAACTCAAAAGTTCCTTAGTTAAATTCTATTTAGTCATAATATACAATATAAATTATTTACATTCAACTTTACCTTAGATCTCAGTTTTTTAACATTATCTCCTGCTAAAATAGAAAGTAAAAGCAGTCTTCACAACACAACAGTTAAATTCGTGGATATTTTGTTGGGTGAAAAGAAAAGAATGAACTTTTTTTCATAGATAAGAAATAATTAAACTATGCTACATGGCATGGGAAACTACACCTTTGATTGCCAAGGTGGTTGCACCTAGAACTAACGAAACAATTGGTAAAAAAACTAGCTTTAATTATAGTGGGATGTAAAAATATATGTGAGCGTGTAATCTGAGTGTTTCATTTAGAATACAAATTTTAATGTTGAAATAAAGGGAAAGAGTAGGAAGCGTTATTATTTTTTAATTAATATAACTTTCTCCTAATATTAGTTTTGGATAAATTATTTTTTTTACCTACTTAAGTTCATCAAATGCTAGTCGGCCTTAAAAATAATATTTCATAAAATCTGTTGGCCTAAAGTAATTTAGCCAAAATTCAATTATCGTAAAATTATTTTTTTAATACTTGTTAAATTTACGAAATGTCGAGTATGTTATGTAGTCAGCCATATGGCTGTGAGTTTTGTTATTCTTTGCTGTCTTTATTATTATTTCCGTTTCCGGTACGGTCTACCATGTGATGGCAGCGCTAGGCTAAGTGCTTATTCTAATGGCATATTAAACCTATTAAAATCATGTCTAATCTTCTAATTATTGATAACCTTCTCAGTACAAACTAAAGTTAAGTTACAGCAACTGGCGACGAGTTATTATTTTTTAGTTTCAAGAACCCTGAGTTTATTTTGTGTCTTAGTATCGTGTGTGCGATTTTTCGTACGCCAACAGTCTCGACATGCCTAAGTGTTCCATTTTTGACTCTGGTCTCGAGGACATCAAGTCATATTTTGCCAGATTTGAACATTTCTGGACTACTGAAACAATTGCAGTGGACGTAAGAGTGGCTTGGCTTCTAAGATGCATTGGCCCAGTCGCTTACCAGGTCTTAAAAGATCTCTGCTCACCAGTCGCGCCGGGAACAAAGACTTTCGTCCAACTAAAGACTCTTCTTGAAACTCACTATGCTCCCACAAGATCTGTGTACGAAGAGCGTTCTACCTTTAGTTGTCACAAACAGCGTGCAGGAGAGTCCTACGCGACCTTCAACCTATCTTTACGTCATCTTGCCTCTACTTGTAGCTTCTGAACATTCCTGGATGACGCCCTAAAGTCGCAATTTTATCACAACATTTCGTCGTACATGGTTCGCGACAAGATCAGGAATGAAGAGGGTGATTTCCCCTTGATGGTTGCTCTCGCCACTCGCTACGAGATCCCTGGACCAGCCCCTGCACCGGCAAATGTCAGAGACAACCCTAATCTCATCAACGCGGTTCGCCCATATCAGCAGAAGAACAAGAAATTCGAGAAAAAGTTCCAATCCAGTCAAGGAAAAAAACCTCGGCTCTCATCAGGACCCAATCACCCGTCTCAAAACGCGTTATGTGCAGTTTGTGGTGGGCCTCATGCTGGGTCTAATTGTCCCTTCAAAGATGCACAATGTCATAACTATCATTTTAGAGGACATATTGCTAAGGTTTGTCTCAGGGTCAAAAATTCCTCTCAGCATCAAGGAGGTGTCCGTCAAATTCAAGAGGACATACCTTCAGTGTCTGTCCAAGCTAATATAGCTTGTGACTTGTACGTGGTCAACAGTAGTCAGGCACCAGCTCGCAGCAGTGTTCAGTTGGAATTCAATGGTGTCTCTCTCACCATGGAAGTTGATACAGTGGCCAGCGCTAGTCTTATTGGTGAGCCAGTGTACCTTGCACATTTCAAACACCTTCCTCTGGTGAGTACCACTTCACTTCGTGGTTGCACTGGGCATGAACTAGATCTGTTGGGGGAAACTCCTGTTAAAGTCTCGTATCAGGGTCAGTCTGCTACGTTACGTAGGGGTTCGGGGCTCCTTCCCTTCACAATTGGGCATATCTTGGATCAGCAATTATCAGCTGGATTGGAACGCTATCTTTCCCATCAACTATGTTCGGCAGGTATAAGGTGATGTGGTGGGCCTGCTCAGGAATAAATATCCCTCAGTCTTTAAAGTTTATTTAACTTAAACTTAAAGTCTTTAAAGAGGTATCTGGTGATATTAAGGGTGTGGAAGTTAATGTAGTTCTAAAAGAGGGGGCCATTCCAGTATTCCATGGCCCTCGAGTCATTCCTATTCCTTTGAGGAATGGAATCAAGTGGTTTTATTAAGAAAACCAATAGTCACACCTGGGGAACACCTCTGGTAATTGTTCCCCAGGCCAACAAATCTGCAAGGGTGTGTGGAGATTTCAGCGTGACAGTAAACCCTCAGTTAAATCTTGAGCACTATCCTTTACCAGTTATCGATGACTTGTCTACTATTCAAGGTTCTGTTTTCAGTGTACTCGATCTTTCCCAGGCTTACCAACAGCTAAAGTTGGGACCAGCTTATCAGGAGATTTTGACCTTGAGCACTCCGTATAGCCAATACAAGTGCCTTCGCCATCCATATGNGACTTGTCTACTATTCAAGGTTCTGTTTTCAGTGTACTCGATCTTTCCCAGGCTTACCAACAGCTAAAGTTGGGACCAGCTTATCAGGAGATTTTGACCTTGAGCACTCCGTATAGCCAATACAAGTGCCTTCGCCATCCATATGATTTGTCTTCGGCTCCAGCAATCTTTCAACGCGTCATTAGTCAGGTATTGGCCGGTATTGATTGTTCTATTTATTTAGATGACATATTAGTGTCAGGTAACACAGCTGAGGAGTGCCTAAGTAAAGCTTAAGTTATTCTACAAAGGTTTGTAGAATATAATATCACTGTCAAACTGGAAAAGCGTCTTTTCCTAAAGCCAAGGGTTAGATTTTTGGGTCACACTTTGGATGCCCAAGGGCTACATCCATATCAGGACCGTATCCAGGCTCTCCTTCAAGCTAAAGAACCTTCATAAAAATCTGAACTTCACTCGTTCATTGAGTTTGAAACCTTTTACGCAAAGTTCATTCCCAACATGTCCCTTTGCTTCGTCCGTTGTATGCCTTGCTTAAGCAGGATGCCAATTGGAGGTGGAGATCTGAGCAACAAAAGGTTTATCATCAGTGTATTCAGGAATTGAGTGGCAATCAGGTACTCATTCCTTACTCTACTGGCTTGCCGCTTAGGATGACAAGCAATGCCTCTCAGTATGGTGCGGGTGCTGTCATCTACCACATGTTCCCCGATAGGGAGAAACGCCCTATCGCTTTCGCATCTAAGACCTTCTCCAATGCTGAGAAAAACTACCCCTAGCACGAGCGTGAAGCTGCAGTTATTATTTTTGGGTTAAGAAATTTAGTAAATACCTGTTTGGCAGACCTTTTGAGCTATGCACTGACAATGACTATTTTTGGGTTTAAAGCTAAAATGCGACCTCTCACTGCTCTTCGCCTACAACGTTGGGCCATCCTGTTGTCAGCCTTCCAGTATAAGATCACATTTTGAAATCCTGAGCTGATTCCTCATGTTGATTTCCTTAGCCGAAACCCTCTCCCCGATCAGACTGAGGTGGAGTCTGACATCTACAAGATCTCATTGGTGTCCCTGGGACCTCTCACTGCGGTCCAGGCGGCCACTGAGACCAGGAAGGATCCCATATTGAGTCGAGTGCTCACATATGTCCTCAATGGTTGGCCTGATGTGGTATCCGATGAAGGTCCTTTTCATCGGTGAGCCATGAAATTATCGGCCGAATCTGATTGTTTATTGTGGTTGTCTAGGGTCATCGTCCCGTCAGCACTTCGTCCCGAAGTCCTGGAGCTCCTCCATGAGATTCATCCTGGCTCTAGTCGCATGAAGAACCTGGCATGTGGTTTTGTGTGGTGGTCAGGTCTTGATGACGAATTGGAAGCTAGGGTAAGCAGGTGTGGTGTTTGCCAATCAACGGCACCTCACGAGACTCTGATTCCTTGGTCCTGGCCTACTGGAAGGTGACAAAGGATTTATATTGATTTTGCTGAATTTGAAGGTAAGACCCTACTCATTACTGTAGATGGTCATTATAAATTGCCCGAGGTCCGAATCATGAACGAAGGCACCTCAGCAGAGCACACCTGTGAAGCTCTGCACTCAATGTTTGCAGCCTGGGGGCTGCCCGAGGAAGTTGTATCTGACAACGGTCCACCGTTCTCGTCAGCTGCATTCGCTAGTTTTCTGTCTAACAATGGAATTGTATATTCCCCTTCTCCTGTTTACCACCCCCAATCTAATGGTCTTGCGGAGATTGTCATTAAGGCCAGCAAGACAGCTCTCATGAAACAATTGTTTGACGTTTCTACTAAATCCAGAACCCTTCAGCATAAAGTATACGCCTTTCTTTTGGCATATTGCAACACGCCTCACACGGTAACTAAGGTGACACCAGCTGAAATATTTTTGGGCCAAAAGCCCCGCATCAAGCTTTCGCTTCTCCACCCGTCCATGGTTCTCAAGCAAAGAGTGAAGGAGGCTCTGGCAAAATTCACTGCTTCACAATCTTCCAAGGTCACACATTTCTCCCCAGGGGACCAAGTGTGGGTGCGCTCTATCACTCATCGCAAACTCAAAGTGGTTCCAGATTAAATTCAGCATATAGTCTCAACTGTCTCATATCAAGTGATGGTTGGTGGACGCTCCAAACAAATTTCAACATCTCGTCTACGCCTCCGAGACCCCAAGGCTGTTCCCCTTGAGTTGTCATGGGAGATAGTCAAGCAGGCCAGGCCAGCACCTATGACTACCCCTACATCAGATGGACCAAC